>PVJO010001757.1:0-161790 GCA_004026905.1 Hystrix cristata
AAGAAATACATGACTACAAAACCACCACTACAATATAATCTTAAGACTATCTTAGAAATAGGCAATAAAGCCAATGCTAATAAGTCAAACAGAGTGAAAACACTAGGCAGGGTGAGCAATAAAGCCAAAGAGGAAAAATAAGAGAAATCAGCAACAGGAAAATAATGCAATGAGAGGAATAAGTTAATACCTTGCAATAGTAACTCTCAGTGTGAATGGTCTCAATTCCACAGTCAAAAGACACATATTGGCAGAATGGTTCAACAACAAAACCCAATGATATGCAGTACACAAGAAACACATTTAACCAAAAAAGAAATTTAAAGATTAAAAATCAGTGTATGGAAAACAATATTTTATGCAACAGGAATCCAGAAGAAAATAGGAGTCACTATCCTAATTTCAGGGGAAGTCTACTTCAAAGTCAAAACTGATCAGACAGAAGAGGCAAAGAAAGTCACTGCAATTGGTTAAGGGAACAATTCAACAGGAAGAGATGACAATTATAAATGAATAAGTGATAAACACTGGTATGCCTAGCTTCATAAAACAAATACTACTGGACATAAAATGATCAGATAAACACCAACGCAATTATAACGGGGGACCATGATGCCAGTGTCAAAAATAGATCAACTAGAGAAAAATTTCAAGAAAGAAATATCAGAGTTGAACCAAACCTTTGAACCAATGGGCTTAATAGATACCTAGAGGTATTCCACCGAACAACAGAGTATACATTCTTTTCAGCAGCACATGTACCTTCTCCAGAATAGACCAGATAATCTCTTAGTGATGGGCTTCTTAGAAGATGATGAAATCCTATGCAAAACTGAGTAACTTTCTTTAGTCATTCACTGAGGTAGATAAGGGTGCAGGGGACTTCCAGTGTGATTTTCTGAAACTGAGGGTTTGTTGTGGTGGGAATGAGTTATTCTCAACTGAGGAGACGGTGCAGCATCAATGTGGGTATGCTGGTGAGCCTACCCAGGGATGAGTTCTGCATTTCCTGTATCTCAGGAAGCCTAGAAGGTCTAGGACCCCCGGACTGTTCTCAGGGTGTGGTTTGTGTGAGCAGCAAGACCCTGCCCTCCACATCCCTTCTCTTTGAGGTAGGAAGGTGTTCTGAGGGAATCTGAAAGGTGGGGTTATTTGGGAACAGGGAGTGGGGTTGTTTCTCATTGTGGGCAGAAGCTGGTGCCTTGGCAGGGAGTCCAGTTTCTTACTTGAAGTACTGGTGTCACTGGGTTTCAGGTTTGTTCGGCCCCTCGAGGGCCTGGGGTTGAGGGAGGGGCATGATGAGCGGGGTTGGG
The DNA here is from genome assembly GCA_004026905.1 of Hystrix cristata. Taxonomy (NCBI): domain Eukaryota; kingdom Metazoa; phylum Chordata; class Mammalia; order Rodentia; family Hystricidae; genus Hystrix; species Hystrix cristata. The sequence continues at coordinate 1,314 of PVJO010001757.1, forward strand.
GGCTAGCTTGATGAAAGCAGGTCGTTCTTTTATCAGTCGTTAGGGCCCTGGAAAGGAGATGTGCCTGCTCCGACTTGGAAGGTCAAGAAGCAGGAAGACAACTGTGTCAGAATCTTGGGGTCTGTGTGCAGAAGGTTCCCTGCCTGTGACCTCACCTGCTTTCCCAGAAGCTTTGTGGTTGCGCTTTCTAAATCCATAACTCACATATCTTGGCTCCTGTAACAGTTCATGGTTGAAAATGCAGATTGTTCCTTGTACATAAAAATAGGGTAATTGTCCACCTGATTCTCAGACTTGCCTGAATAAGTATGGGATTTTATATATATGCATAGATTCAGGGTTGTAGATGCTGAAGACAGAGTAAACAGTGAACAGTTGGGAACATTTGCATGTCTGCCAAAGCCTTTCCAGGGCAGGTGTTCCCATAAATGGGCAACAAATTATACTGCCTCTTCACCTCCTGCAGGGAAGACTTTTGGGGAAAGATTGTGGGAAGAAGCAAGGGTTAAGAAAATTGGTAGTGGTTCATCTGAGCTCAAGTTCCTGCTTGGCAGGGGAGGACTGGGCTGGGGGATGGGTCTGCCAGACCCTGACAATTCTGGCCTGAAGCTACCGGGGGTGGGGAGGGCAGCCTTCGTGGACATGGGGAGGACCAAGGACTACTCCCCATTCAGGGGTCTGGCCTTTGGCAAAGAGCTCACACAATATGAATGCAAAGTTTTATTCGCAAGTATTGAAGAAGCCCTAAACCAAGTGCTACCTTTGACTTCAGCTTGGCCCACTTGGATTTCTTTTCTTTGAAATGTGATGCCAGTTATCAGAAGAGGCTCTGTGGAAGGAGGGCTGCCTCTGAGTTGAGGCCGCCAGTGGCGAGTATCAGAGGCCCGCCATGACAGTACATGGCTTTTCTGGCCTGGGCTCCTGGGGATTTCTGTCATCCTGAAGACAGCTTATTTCCTAGATGCATGTGTGTTGGTGTAGTCTCTGCAACTCTGATGCCACAGTCTTGCTTAGGGAGACACTGTCTTCTATCCTGTACACGTGTGTGGCTCCATTACTGTGCTCGTGTGGTTGTACTCAGCGCTGTGTGTCCTGCCGCGAGCAGGGCAGACAGCACATGATGCAAGTCCCCAAGGATGTCCTGACAGGTACTTCTTCTCTTTGCTTCCTTCAGAGAGTTCTCAAAGGAAAGAGAGAAGGCTAAAGCTCGGGGAGATTTCCAGAAGCTCCGGGAAAAGCAGCAGCTGGAAGAGGATCTCAAGGGCTACTTGGATTGGATCACTCAGGCAGAAGACATTGATCCTGAGAACGAGGAGGAGGGTGGAGAAGAAGGCAAACGCAATAGTAGGTGCTGCCCTTCCTCCCCCTGAGCACATGGACCAGGGGGCACTGCAGATGCCCTGCCCGGGCTGTGAGTAGGGTGACCTCTCAGCCACCTTGCCCCCTGCCTATTCCTGGCCTGGAGAGAGCAGGAGCATTTATGCTGACTCTGGGTTTCTGCCCGAGGTTTGGGATTTAGGATCTTACTTAGTTAGGAGGCTTTGTGGTTGGGGAGGGTCAGACAGTTGCACTGTGGACCTCAGGAATTCAGTGAGTGCATACCTTCACCCTGTACTCCTGGAGAGAAAGTTTCCTCACCCCAGAGTGAGCAGCGTTACAGCACAAGAACTGGAAAAGCAGGGTCCCCCTGGACTCTCATGCGACCTAAAGCAGCTCCCAGCCGTGCTGCCCATACAAAGCTAAATGCTTAGCCCATCAGGGGCTCGGAAGAAACATGTTCACCATGCTAGGCAGGTATTAAGAGACCCGAGAGTCAGTGATGGTTGCTTTTTCCACCTGCCTGGAACCCCACACCGTGACTTTAGGCATCCTGAAGTGCTTTCTGCAAGAGGCAAGGCCTGATAATTGGCCAGCCACTGGAGCTAATCACCCTTGTCAATCACAGTGTCTCTTTTAACATGTATTTTTCCTGCAGATGTTCTCTTACTCTTTCCAGGCCCATTTGTGCATCAGATAAAGGTGGAACTTGAAATCCAGCAGTGCATTTGACTATGGTGCTGGTGACTTGTTTTAAATCTGGAATAGTGGATAGTAAGGAGCAGGAACATATTTCAAGGGTACATGTCCAGTGAGAAGCCTGAGAAACCAAGTTCAGTCCTAACTTGTCGAAGATGCTGAGTGAGTCCCACCATGCGGAGTCCTGGGTATTGTGGTTTGCTGCCTCCCAGGAAGAGCAGCCCTGCTCACAAATACATGCATCCAAAGGAGTCAGAGCCCTGGGGCACACAAGTCGGTAGCCATTACCACAGGAGATGGGGGGAGGATCTCACACCAGGTGAGGGCATTTGACTTGCACCTTGCTGGACGGGTAGATCTGAGGTATGACAATTCAGTATCAGGAGAAACCTGGTTCCAGGGAATGTGTGAGGTGAGCAGGGACCAGGCTCAGGGAGGATGGGATAGGCCCTTGTTTGAGCAGGAGCGCAGACAGTATGAAGGTAAGAGTTAGCTGTAGTAGAAAGGTAGGAAAGTCAGATTTGTACCTCTTAGCAGGCAGCAGTATGCAGAAGCCTGGGCCGAAGGGACGCATAGTAGAGGAGACTCTTGACTGAGTCAGCTTTTACGTTTCTGGGACTAGAACTCTTGTGAATCTGTGTTGTTATGGGGAGAGAGGATTTTGTGTTGTCCCAGGTTCCTGTGACTAAAACCTGTATGCTGATGAGGTTCAGCAGAGTCCAGGCCTCCGTCTTTCACTCTGCATCTTCCCAGGCTCAGGAAGAAGTGAGTGTTTTCAGCACCTGAGGATTAGGAAACCACCACCAGGAGACGGTGGCAGGCTTCCTAGAGCTGACCATGTTTGTCGAATGTGTGATCAGAGTTGGCTGATGGACATTTGGGTGACGTGTCTGCTAGGTGATTAGAAGCAAGACGAGTGTGAGCACACCCTCAGCACAGTTCTCCTGGGGTGACCAAACCAGCCTGAGCCCTAAGGCCTTCTCAGGGCTTCTGCACCTGCCCTGTTGCTGGCAACAAGCCATTGAGGTGCAGCTTGGGGTTGTGTAGCTGACTTGCTTCTCTTCATTTGCAGACCGCAGCGTGGGTGCTGACCTGGGGAGGCCCAGTAGCCATCTGCTTCCCCCTCCTAGGCCCTGTATGTAGCGTATATGTGTAAACCAGAGAAAGTGTTGTCCCTTTTTCTTGGCAGAGCACCTGTCTTTGCTGGTTTAGGTGTATCCTGGGCAACTGAGTGAGGCCCTATTGCAGGCTGATGATGGCCTGTCATCTTTTTATTGCTCCATCTCTAGAAAAAAAAAAAATCAGTGATCTAGAATCTGTTGTTGGTTGTATCAGTTGTAATAGAGTTGCTTTTGTGGTCTGTGATTTGAGAAGTGATTTCACTAGACTTGAGATGTTTTCTGGTGGTTTTAAGGATTCACTGTTTCACTGAGCCCAGTATTGTCTGTGTCCTGCCACTGTCTGTAAAGAACCTGACCATGGGATGGCCAAATCAATGCCTGTGGCTTTCAGAGTAGTTACTGTGGAGAGAAGACATAGAGGGCAGTGGCTGGGTGTAAAACAAACGGAAAAATCTGGCACCATAACTGAGGACCTTTGCTGTGTGAACCCAGAAGGGCAGAGTGATGCTGGCTAGAGGGGTGAGTGGGTGGTTGGGAACACAAGGAGGGCCTCGTGGAAGAGGCAGCTTTCTCACTAAGCTCTGAGGCAAGAATATCCGGTAACTACAGAAGGTGGAGTGGGGTGGCTTCAAGCTGTGGAAATGGCATGGAGAAAGTGCAGAAAATGACAGATATTCAGAGCCCTTAAATGTGTTATTTATAACATCATCAGTGAAACAAACAAAGGCCCTTTAAAAGTTGTAGATCTCCAGGATTAACTCTATAACTGGAACTCCCAAGCCCATAAAGCTGCAGTGTATCTTTGAAACATCAGCATTATAGTTTCTGCTGTGCACAGTGACAGGAGACTCAAAATGATTAACTAGCCTAATGTTTGGTCCAGAATAGCAAATACTTCCTTGGCACACCCTTCTTCTTTAGAGAGCTCTTTTTGCCAGGTGCTGGGGTTTCCTGGGGGGTGAGGCTCACGTGACTTCCAAGCCATCAGGCTGCCAGAGCCTCAGTGATTAGGGTTTCAATAAGGGCATAAACCCTAGGCTGGGGGAACCATGCTGAGATTTAACTGATTTAAGGAGAGGGCCTCAAGTCTCTTCTTGATGAGAAGAGGAGCCTCCCTGAATATAAACCTTGGCAGCCCAGACCTTCTAGAGAAGTCAGCACTGACGGGGGCTCCTCGGGCCTCCCTTGGTGGGCAGCTCTTTTGTTCTTGTCACAGCCAGAAAATCCCAGGAGGGGAGGGTTCCAGCCAGGCACATGGCCCTCTTTGCCTATCAGTCCTGGCCCCACCACCTGCGCCTGCCTGATCTGGGCCTATCCCTGCACATCTGATTAGCAGGCAGCCAAAATAGAGTGTTGCCAGTGTCCGTGTCACGGTGTCAGCATCCTCCCTGGGTGTGTGAGATCTACCACACATGCCTCACACCCTAGCCCTGCCCCGTGTGTCTCTCAGGAAGGGCACGGTGCACTGCCTGGGCCTCCTGACTTCATCCATACTGGGTTACCATGCTAATCTGACTGACTGCCATTTTTTACTGGGTCTTGGGTGTGAGGTGAGCACTTTCCTCTCAGACAATGAGAAATGAAGTGACAGTGTAAAAAGAAGCCCTACCTGGTGGCTGAGCCTTCACCTAAATGAGCTAGGGTGGGGGTAGGAAGTCATTCCTGACTGCAGATGTCCATGAGCTCACAAGAGGCAAAGTCTTTGAGCTGCAGGGCATTTTGATGCCCTTTCTCTGGAATTGGCTGAGTTTTGTGACTTGGAATTTGGTCTTTAGTGTTAGCAAATAGCACACTTTCTTGTCCTATAAGAAAGTAATAAAGTCCATGGGACCCCTGAAAGGGTTAGATGTTTGATAACCAGTAGGAGTTGTAGCACTTGCATTCCAGTAAAACTTGGCCTAAGCAGAGATTTTTGAAGTTCCTACTAGGACTCAGAACCAGCCTCAGGATGAGGACTCCCTTTTTCAGTCCTTAGGGTGAGGACTCCTTTTGTTCAGACTGTAAGGTTCTCAAGTCCGGATGAAAAATAAACCTGTCAGCTTGGTCTCCTCTGAGATAAGGTAGCACAGGTTTATGGCTCTCAAAAGTCCATTTCTGGTTTTCTAGTGCTGACTGTCGGAACAGATGTCAAGTCAAGTACTTAGAGAGGTTCTCCCATTGTCTTTTCTCTCTGATCTGCTAAATGTCACTTGCTTCATCTGTGGTGCCCAGCTCTGGCTGTACATTACAGTCACCTGGGGAGCTGGAGCCCTTCTGGTGCCGAACTCCACCCTCAGAGACTCTGGCTCATTCTGGGACGAGAGCCAGGGCTGGCTTTTTTTTAAGCTCCCCGGGGTTCTTGTGTGTAACTCGCGACAGGAACTCCTGAGTAGCAGAATGCTGTCATTGCGGAGTGTCCCACTGGTCTAAGCATTCGCTTAAGAGGAGCGGAGAGGCAGTCAGGTCCCTAACCAATCTGTTGGGTGGCTCTGGTGCCAGGGAGCTCCACTTTATGCATTCTTGGACTACTTAAAATGTCAATCTCATAAATTTGCTGTTAGGAAGCTAGTGCAGCACAGTTAATTGAATGGACAAAATTCCCTTGGAAGTTATTTCTCGAGCATTTGGGAAATTTTTCAAGGATAATTTATTTAACTTTTTTGCTGAGCTTCAAGTTTCTTAAGAAATCCTGCCAAATCTCACAGAGACTTTTTAGACGTATGCAGCTGCTTCTGAGTTAACAATGGAGTTTTTCTAGGGCCATTAAAATCTGGAAGCCTAAAATTCTATTTTAAACTCTTCTCATTGTCAGTGATTAGTCTTAAAAAAATAGCATTAAAAATAATAAAATCGTTTTAAAGGAAGCTCATTCTAAAATTCTGACCAAGAAAAAAAAAGGGCAGTTTCATTGTGGGAACTAAAGCAATCAGTAATCTCCCCCAGTGGAGTTACTTGATGCCCAGGGGAGGGAGGAGACCAGAAGCTCTGACTCCACCCACGGGAGAGCCTGTACATCTTCCTTCCTCAGTGGTCCTGGAGGCTGCGGGTGTGGTCCCCACCAGCCCTAGGGCATGGAGCTCAAGGTCGCCCTGGCTGCCTGTCTTTTGCCTGTGGGTGCCTTTTCCTGTAATGTTTGCTTCAGGCGTAAGCAGAAAGCCCGGGATTGCATAGCTCTTTGCTAGCACAAAGCCTTTTGCTGGTCTTATTTTAAAAGATTGTATTTTTAAAATTTGGTTTATAAAAGTGCTTTCATTACAGTTAAACTACCTCGTGGCACAAGTTCAAAACTGAAAATATTCGACTAAAAGCTATAAAGCAAACAGCAGCAGTTTGAGCGGCGTATGGTAAACATGTGTCCAGTCACCTGCCCTCACTGGAGGGCCTGTTGGCAGTGTGACGGGGAAGCCACAGCGCTGAGGTCAGTGACTGGACACTGTCTCCACTGGCAGGGGTTGGAAGCCCCAGGCACACCCCGTGTACCAGAGTGGTATCAAGTGCTTGTTTTTAAGGCATCTTCCTATCTGTGATAGCCCTGACCCTCGTGAGAGCTGGTAGGAGGTGGGCTTAGGGGTTGTTGTCCCACCACAGAAATGAGGAGGAGCATGTGGCCAGGTTTGTGGAGGCTTAAGTCAAAGTTTTTTATTTGTTTTTAATATTATTTTAATTATAGAAGTAGAATTTGCCTCTATACAGAATTCATTCAATATCAGTATATATAAAATAATAAATAAAATGCTTTGTTCCCTCTCTTTGGAGGGAGCCAGACTTAGCAGTTTGGGGCTCCTTTCGCACATGACTCTCTGCACATAAGAATATAGAATTTTAGGGGTTGGGGATTTAGCTCAGCGATTAGAGTGCTTGCCTTGCAAGCACAAGGCCCTTAGTTCAATCCCTGGCACCAAAAAAAAAAAAAAAAAAAAAAAGAATATAGAATTTTGGATAGACAGTGTGCTGATTGGTTCCCACCATAAGATGCCCAGTATATGTCTTTTTCCTTGAACTGTTTCCTAGACATTTCCTTCTATACTTTTAAAGCAAAATTTTGGTCATTTTCAATATGTTGCATTTTTAAAAACTGCTCTGGTGGAGTAATACTGTACAGCACATGATCTGTACTTCACAGCAGTGGCCAGAGCAGGTGTTTCGCATTTGTGTGATGACCTGATGAATATTTCTCACCCACAAGACCCTGAGCACATGGGAGACAGGCACATGGTGTGTTTCTGCCCTCCACTGTGTGGCTGGCATCAAGCACAGTGTTTCTCACACATATGAGAATGTTGTTGTTGAATGACAGGACATAGATAATAACTAGCCTTTACCAGGTGCTTCCTATGTGTTACATTGTGCATTCCTGTTCCTTACATAAGTCTGTGAGACAGAGACTTGATGGATGATGAAACTAAAACACAAGTAGCTTCCCAAGGCCATGCAGCTGTCAAGTGTCAAAGCTGGGACTTGAACCCGTGTTCTGCCACACTCTACGTGTTAACCCCCACTCACCCCCAGGAGTGCATGCTCCTGTGTCTGCACATACATGTCTATATTCTTATGGGACAGGTTAGGAGAAAGCGGTTTGCAGTGCTGAGGAAGGGTGCCCATTTTAGAACTGTGTTATACCCAGTAGTATGTGCCTGAGTCCCCATATCCTGCCCACCCAGCATTCCTCCTGCTGCCCTGCACTGCCTCTGCACTTCCTCTTCCTGGTGCATGCAGCCTGTACTTCAGGGATTAGCTAGCATGGTGTGATTGCACAATCACAGAGTTGGAAGAATTTAGGGATTCTGGTGCTATTTTTCTCATGACCTAGTGGCTTTAGGTGAGTTGTAGTAGTAACAAGTTGTGGTTCACCATGCTTGCCAAAGTCAAGCACATTGCTTATATGGTGGTACTTTGGTTCACAAACTTAGTTTGTTCTATGATTCTGGGAAAGATGGCCACGTTTGTATTCATGTGGGGAAGATGGGCGAGGTCGTGTTCGTCATCTGATGCAGAGTTCATGAACGTAAGCAAAATTTTTTAGACAGAAGCATTTGTGAACCAAGGTATTACTATATTACCTCATTTATTGTTTGCCTCTTAAAACAACCTTGTGAAGTATATGAAGGTCCAACTATTATTAACAGCTTACAGGTAAGGAAACCAGGATTTGACAATAACTTATTCATGCTCATTCAGTAAGTAACAGGTCTGGGATTAGACCAAGGCTGTCAGAATCCAAAGCTCACCTTTTCATGCCCACCTCTTCTGCCCCAAATGGCCAGACTGGTTGGCCTCATTCTGCCTGCCAGTACCCAGGCCCCTGAAGTGCCTTTTCCCTAACTACCTTCTTAGAAGGGAGATCAAACATGGAAAACGCTTGTCTAGAGAAGGTTAGTTGGTTGGTTATTTAGAACAGGTTCTTAAAGATGGGTGTTTGTGTAGTAACTATAGCAAGTGACTGCCCCTGTTCCATCAGACCCTGAACTGTGGATTGCTACCCAGGAGAAGGGCAGTTTCAAGTATGTGTCGGAGGTCAGAGTCCTTTGTGAGCTCTGGGCTCAGGCCGCCTGCTGCCTGCCTTGGCCTCCTTGTTTGCATTGCTCTTGCTGCCCTCTGCTGTATGGTAATGAAATTGCCTGTGTTCACCCTGAAGGGGTCACAGTGGCTGACTTACTAAAAGAGGATAAGAAGAAAAGGAAGTTTTGCTGCTTTCACCAACGCAGGGCTAAAGATCACGGTAAATTACTGAGATTGAACTTTTTCTTCAGAAGACTCTTTGCCCAACATCTCTGATACCTTTTCTTTTCCCAAAGGCATTGTGTGCTGTGCATGTGCCGTGTGGTGTGTTTGGAAGATGCCTATATTTTAACTGTTTGATTTCTTTGAAACTTGGTTGTGGTGTTTTCTTCTTGTCCTTCCTAAAAGTATGTGTTTTTACCAAGTGACATTGCAGTTTCCTTTTCGTTTGACTGTACCTTATAAAGAAGCAGCTGAACCAACTCAGAAAATTTGATTCCACATGAATATTTGTAGACTGGAAGACAGACTTTTAAAACACTTTTCCATGAATGATGTTTTAAAGTTAAAACTGTTTAGAAATTCCAATAATAATGTTTGATTTTTTTTTCCAGGCTACGTGTTTTAAATGGCTTCTTGGTCTTTCAATCTCTGGCTGGTTTGCCTAGGACCATTCTAAAACTAGTGGTGGTGGTTTCAAGAGTGAAGTTAAAAATAGACTTCTGGGATGCAAAGATTTTTGGGTACTTGCCTTTGCAAGTGAGAATAGGCTTGTTGGGAAATCATTACATTTCAAGCTATATCCTAAAGTAAGGCCATCCATACCCCTTATCACAAGTCCTGGATGAGTAGGCAGGGCCGTCTCCATATAGAGATGCGTGTCAACAACTGGCTCCCTGTCCTGTGCTGCCCAGGTCACCACTGAGCTTGGACAGTAATACAAAGTTTTACTTGAGTATACTGGCACAGTCAGCCTAGTGCTGCCAACAAGAGAAACCCTGATCAGGAGCAGTGTTTGAGAAGATACAGACTGCAGGGCACAAAACCAGGGGAGCAAAGGGACAGATTCTACTGTTTTGTTGTTGTTTTTTTTTTTACGTATCCTTTGCCACACCTGGGAATGCTGAATTTAAAGGGTAAGAGAAGTGGCCTGGAACCATCCATGAATGATCCCACCAAGGACTACAGTAGAATCCAAGTCTCATCAGAGAGCCCGAAAGAGGAAAAGAATGGAGGGATTGTCAGAAGGCATTCAGTACGCCGTGCTGTGAGAAGTTGAGGGGAGGAGGAGCTTGATTGAGGCTGGACAGCCAGTTAGGGGCTGTGCTGGGGCTGGCTCCCTTGGCTGTAGTGTCACAGCGTGTCTGTGAATGGGAGGCTGGGCTTGTCGAAGTTCCCAAGGGCCCCCTAAGGAGGATGAGCTGCAGCTAAGGAGATACTGTCATGAACAGAATAAAAATGTCATTAAAAACCGATTCAGGAATATAGCTCTGGTTGAGTTGTAAAAACAAGGTGAGTACTTCCTGTTGCCAGAAGCTACGAGATACCGCCCCCATCCCACTGCCTACCCTTATGATTGAGGGCTTGGACCTTGTGACTTTTTTAGACGTCTCCATTAGTTTCCTGAGCTCTTTAAGGACAGGAAGCAGCCTAATGTTGTCAGGAAACTAATTTTATTTTGAGTAGAAATGGCCTCTAATTGACTACAGTACCCAAGGACGCTGAAGAAGGACCCTGACCCTGCTGGTGAAGTGGGGCGAAGGCCCTTATATGGATGTTGTGCTGCCCTCGTCAGTGGTCAGATGCAGAGAGTAGTTGTCTGAGCACAATTAGTGCTTTGGATGTGGAAACCTTGGTCTGGCCTTGACCCACATTTTCCAAGAGTCTGGCTGTGTTCTAGCAACGAGAGTCTGTTACCCTGTATCAGTTAAGCATGTCATCACTAGCATGTGAAAATGTCTGCAGGGGACATCTGTGTCCTTTCGGGTTTGGCAAGCATGTTGCATCATGTACTGCCCATGCTTGTCATGAAATAAAATGAAAACACAGAATCTTGGCTTCAGGTCTCCCGTCTGCTGGAAAGGCAGCACTGACTGCCACTGCTTGGTTGTCCAGCGGCACCCTCTACTCCTTCCTTTGAAGGGAAAAAAGATTTAGACTGCTGGGACATGGAAGACATGCTACAAGAAATCCCTAAGATGCACGAAAGCCTGTCGTGGAGAGAAAAACAGATGAGTGAGGCTCAGCACATCTGTGAGTGAGGCTGCCCCCGTGGGAGCCCTGAGCTCCATCTGTCACGTAGCAGCTTCCCTTTGAGCGACCATGACTAGATGACCCAGAGTCTCCTGGGGCTGCCATGACCCCTGGAAGCTGCTCTTTCCTATGCTATGCTCCATTCCCTGGAGGAGGCAGGCTGGAGGGGCAGGTTGTGAGAGTCCTGGCTGCCTTCCTGAGGGTACTTCTGATCCCTTGTTGTCTGGCAGAACTCAGAGAGCGCAAAGGAAATCCAGATGCTGGTAGTAAAACCAGGCAGCTCATTCTTGGTGCTTTCTTGCAGTTACAGCAGGTCGGAAATAGATGGATCTTAAAGATGATATAGTCATGCAACTCGTTTTACAAATGAGGTAGCTAAGCACAGGCAGTAAAAAGGCACTTGTTGCTATATCACCTGATGACACACAGCAAGCTTTTATGTTAACTCTTCAATAGTCTAACCTCATTAGCCTCCACCATTTAAGGACGTTGCTGTAAGAATTTGACATACCTGTTAATGTTGGACATTGTTTTGAGGCTGCCTGCTTAGACCTGAACATAGACTTGTTCTCTCATTCTCGTTGTCTCTCTTTCTGTGTGCATGTGCGTGGGTGCACGTGTGTGTTGATTTATCTCTGAATTCACAAGCCAAGCAGGACTGGTTGAGAATTCTGCTGTCCTTTGGAGTGACAGTAGGTAGAGAAATCTCTGTACATTGGTAAAAATTCTAGTTGTTGTGTTGGTCTGAGAAAGAGAGTATTTTCCTTTCCAGTTTATTTTGTACGGCATCACCTGCAGTGGCATCCAGGCCCAGTACATGACCTTACAGAGAAACATGGCCCTCGTGCTCGCTTCGGCAGCACATATACTAAAACAGAGAAACGTGGCCCACAGCCACAGAGAATATTCCAGGTGGAACCTGGCTCAGGCTGCCCATGCCACAAAGGAATTTGAACTTGTCTGCAGTCTGTGGTGCCGGGCTGCTGTCATGCACCATCTCCTCCCCCACAGCAGCCCCCAGGGCCTTCTCAGTGCCCCCACATTCTAAGCACAGGGTCTATCCTGGAGCATTCTCAGAAATCCCAGTGCCTGAGTGGATTGCAAAGCACAGGCCCTGAGGCTCCTTAGACTTTCAGTGGGTAAACTGTAGCGCAAGTCAGCATTCATTATTGGCGACAGGCTTGTCCTACTGCCTAGTTTCACCCAGATTCACTGAAAATAGTTTTTTAAATTTACAGAAACAAAGAAACTTCCACAACAAAGTTCCGAAGTTCTCCGGAGTGTGTAAAGGAAAGGACTTGTAGTCTCTCTCCGTCCAGATGGCCCTAGTATCTTTCTACAGGAGAGACTACAGGCCTCCGGGTGACATGAGCAGGGAGTGTTCCTGAACCTTGCTGAGGTTTAACCCCTTGTGAGCAGTTAACGCTGCTGGAAGGGACGGAACAGTCACCCTACATGGGGCAGTCAGTTAGGAGAAGAGCATTCGTCCTAGAAGCTTGCCCATGGGTTTACTTTCACAGAGTTCTGTAATTCTTTTTGCTTCCTTTTTTGTAAACTCCCTGTAGTCACCAGTACAGCTTGATACTTGTACCTTCTGCAGACCTCCCGCTTATTTGCCGTGGTCTGCTTATTTGCCAGTGTCTAGGGGCAAATAAGAGACATCACAGGGGCAAACCAATGCTGATGGGCAATAGAGCTGCTTGGCTTTGACACTTTTTGATTTATGGAATTTTAAGTATATACCAGTCTTTATACCAACACTGAAATATAGACCAGTATATTTAAGTTTATTGCAAAACCTCAGTGATGCTTGGCATGGTGGAAGGAACACTGAGAGGAATTCAGGAGAGCTGTCGTGTGCTTGAGCTGTGTGTCCCAAGGCAAGTTGGTCAGTTGTGTCATCTGTGAAATATTGGAGTTTGTTCCTGTATCCTCAGAAGCCTCCTCTAATACTAACTAGATGATTTTTCATTCCTGATGTTTTAAAATGTGGACAAGATCCTATTGGGGCTAAACAAAGCAAAATTCTCATCAATTTATTAATGTTAAAAAATGAATTCCGGGGCTGGGGATTTAGCTCAGTGGTTAGAGTGCCTGCCTAGCAAGCACGAGGCCCTGAGTTCGATCCCCAGCACCACAAAAAAAAAAAAAAAGAATTCCGGTACAAGTGAAGGGTAAAATGTTTTAATGTACAAACAAGGTCTTTGGTTCTAACTATGGGGCCTGATTTTTTCAGTGCTTTGGAAAAGGAACTGCCTTCCATCTGTCCTTTGTTGGGTATCCAGAAGCTGGAGCAGATCTAAGGCTTCCAGGGCCCTAGTCTGAGCAAAGTTCCTCTGCTCAGATTGAAGGACCAGATCAAGGTCTGTTTCCACAGCCAAAAGAGGTGGCCCAATTCTGGCACAATCATTGTCCTCATCCTTCCCCTTCTACTCCTCCTCTGTAGCCCTGGTGACATCATTCTGGAATAGGCTTATTTATTATGTGTCAGTAGCTCTGTAGGTGTTGAAAAATTATGACAGGAGAGTTACTTTCTCTACTAAGACTAAATTAGGCAAAGGCTCTGTTTAAGGCAGAAAAGATACAAACCAGGAGTGGCAGCCAAAGTTGATTCATATGGACGAATGTTCACACCAGACACTTCAGTACAGTGATAGCAATGATTAGGGTGATGTGACCCCGGACAGGGTCACTCAGCTTGCGGGGAGCTCCAGAAGAGCCTTCCTGGGATGATTGTTAGAGTTGTTCATTTGTGAGCCTCACTGATTGCACAGTGCTGAGGACCCAGCTTCTGTTGCTTCCCCACATTGAATTCTGCCTACAGCCCAAGAGATAAGTACTCCCCATTTTACAGGTGACAAAATGGAGGCACAGAGAAACCAGGTCACAAATACAGGGTTAAATTTAGATCTGGCCTCAGTGAGAGTCTACTCTCAGGCACTGTCCCCCACACTTAAGGACACATCTCAGAAAGTAGGAGGACCTGCCTCACCCTTAGTGTACCCCAGACCAGGGGCCATAAAGTTCTCTGCCTCACTTAGTCTCAGTCTGGGGAGTTGAGTTTTATTTCTTATTCTCCCTACACAATATGAAGAACAGCCAGTACCTTTCAGCTGCTAGTAATTGGCACAGAGCCAGAAATGCAAAGCGGTGTCCCCTCCTCCTTTCCATAGGCAGGATGTAATTTATCTGTTTCAATCAGATCATTTGAAAAATGAAGCTTTAAGAAATAAAATGCAATGATAATATTAATATCTATGTAAACCATAGTCCCAAAGAGTGAAAAGACCACAAAGATTTCGTCTGTTCAAACATTCACTCTTTGGTACATGTGAATGATTTGCCAGTGATTAATATTAGAGTCATGAGCTGTGTAAGAGTTAGAGAGGGAAATGCTTATCACCATCAGTTTATAAACAGGAAACTCAAGCCTGGGGAGAGACAGGCAGGGCCAGGGCCTTTGCTTCTCAGTGTGTTGTGCTCCCACACCCTTCGGTGCCCCGGTCATTGTAATAATCATGGAGACAACATTCACAAACCTTGGTCGAATTTGAAAGTGGTTTCCTGCTGTGACTTTCTTTGCCCTGTCTGTGTAAGGGAAGGATGGCTGTGAAAAGATCTAAGAGCAACCAGCTTCATTGACTTTCATAATCTTCTGATCATCTTGCTGAAGTTAGAGGGCAGAGCAGCCTTGGAGAAAGGATGTGCGGGGTCAGCTCTGTGTGTGTGGGGGGTGTGTGTGTGTGTGTGTGTGTGTGTGTGTGTGCGCGCGCGCGCGCCCATGCATGTGTCTGTCTTAATGAAGTTTTTTTGTTAAGAGATTTTCCATGATGAGATGGTGAGCTTTGACTTTTTTCCCTTTTTTTTCATGGAGTAGTGAAAAAGTGAACCCAGGTCTGAAGTCAGTTTCTTCTAACCTGAAGAAGGAAGAAAATGTCGATGCTATAAAGTACCAGCAGTGTTACACATGTCCATAGTTTTACTTTGTTTGGCCTTTGCTTCTGAAACCTGTGTGTAAAGGTGCTCGGACGGAACTGATAAGGTTCCCACTGAGGTGGACTCAGCTCGGGGGATGGCGGGTGAGTGTCTCTGGATCTCCTTTGGCACCCTAGAAGACTTGCTTCACAACCCTCTAGGGCTTTGCATCAGATTCTGCTCTCTCATGTCTGTCTCTCACCTGAGTGTGGTCAGCCATCATACAGCCTCCTAGACAGCAGTTGTTGCATCTCTTCCCCGTCCAGCCTGGGACTGGGCCTCAGAATGTCCGCTGTAGCTCTTCAGGCTCCACTGCCACTTTTTATGGATGAAGCTTGAGGCATCCTTGCTAAGAGGAGCCACCTGACCATAGGGGAAGGCTTTCCTTTTGACACTGTAGTGTCTATAAAAACTCTCACTACAATTCAAAACTGCATCAGGAAAGAACAGTATATGCATTTGGGTAATTCTCCCACATTTGTATCTTCAGCAATCTGCTCTCTCATGCCAGTGCAGAATCAGTCATTCCTTACTCCATAACGTCTTGCACAGACCCCTGAGGTAGCTGTTTCCACAGTTAATGAAAATCTGCTGGAGGGTTACCTCTCCCTGCCTTTCCCACAAGTGGGTGTAGTATTGCACTCTTCTCTGTGCCCTCACACTTCCCTCACTGCCTGGATTCTAGCACATGTTCTTAATGTCTCTAGAGTGAAGTCAAGTGGAGGAGAAAAGATGCCCATGTGCCAGATAATGGTTGGGAAGGGTCAGTCCCTGGACCTCCAGACAATTGTGGACACATTTCTACATTTCTGCCATATCTGCTCAGGATTATGCCATGGCGAAGGAAGACTTACGGGGCCCAGAGATATCGGTGACATTGGGACCACAGGCAACTCTACCCTCTGCTTACTGGTTGGCAAAAACCCTCCCACTCTCCCATCCCTAACGCTCTACTGCCTGTGCTCTGGTGCTGGCTTATGTGGAAAGAACCTTAATACTGGTTTCACAATCTCAGCAGAATTTAGGCATCAAAAAAAAAAAAAAAAAAAAAAAAAGAACTTGGGCATCAAATCAATTAGCCAAAAGTAAGCAGAGCTTCGAACCTTAAAAAAGACCATGTGCATGGTGCCTTCTGCATCCTAAAAGCTCTTCTGCAGTATGTTGAAAATCATTTATTTATGAAGTATTATATTTCATCACAGATGCTCTAGTTTGGGCCAACAAAGATGCACCTGTAACTGAGGTGTTTGGATGGCTTCTCAGTGTGAGATGAAGTTCAGGAGAATAAGCCCATGTCGGGCCCAGCAGTAGGATCTAGTGTGGCCCACTGACTTCTTTCCTCAGGCGGCATCTGGACCAACAGAACTGCCTCCTGTAGGTGGACTCTGGGCTTTCCTTGCAGTCGGTGGACGCAAAGGCCTGCCTGCTGTGGGCACACCTGACTCCTCAGCTCTGCCTGTGGCTGAGGCCCTCCTTGCCTGACTCCCCAGTTCCCACAGGTCTCTGTCCAGCCGGCTCCCAGTGGTGCCGCACCCTGGTGTGTTGTCTGAAGCCTTTGCTTTTCCCCACAGCTAGCATGCCCACCAGTGAGACGGAGTCTGTGAACACAGAGAACGTGAGTGGCGAAGGCGAGACCAAGGGCTGCTGCGGAAGTCTCTGGTGAGTGTGGAGGCACTTGCTCTCCTTAGCCCTCGTGTCAGCTGAGCGGATTCGTGGTGAGAAGACACCCCAGACTGTACTGGGGCCCTGAGGGCCACAGGCTTAGGTGCAGAAAGGTGGATGGGCTCCCTCTACCCCTCGGCACCCTTCTTCCTGTGCCAGACCCCTGGAGGCACCGCAGAGTTTCACGTGCCTCTTCCTGCGAGGTGGTCCCTGCTGAGGTGGAGCCCGGGAAGTACGCCAGTTAACCCAGCAACCTGCTGTGTTTATTAGGTGCTGGTGGAAAAGAAGAGGCACAGCCAAGACGGGGCCTTCCGGGTGTCAGCGGTGGGGGTAAAGGCCGAATTCTCCTTCCAGTTGGGTTTGGCATCCATGCTTTGGAGAAAGAGCTTGAATGGCAAAGGGGCTGACTAGAATGTGCAACACATTTAAGGTTTTCCTTGCCTGTGGACAAGGACGCCCTTCCCTCCTCTGCTTACGGTACCTCTTTTGGGGGCCCTGCACCACCCCATCTAACCATGGAGGATGCCGTGCCTTTAACACTCACTGGCCCTTTTCTAGGCAGTTCTGGCTGCAGCAGTGTGGGGAACAAGCAGTACAGAATGTGGCTTTGGGGAGCCCTGTGCTGTTTTGTCTTGTTTGCTTTCTGCTGCTATTCTTTAGGTCTTATGTTTACAAAGTACATGTGCAGTGTTTAAGGTAACTTTATCTTATTCTTGGCAGAATTTCTTAAAAATGAGGTGTAGTGGCAGAGTGTGCAGTTTATGAAATGCTTTAGCCTCTGTTCTCCTGCTCTGCCCTCTCTACAACATGGAGTAGGCAGGGAATGGGTTTGTCATTCCCATTTTACAGGTGAGAACACTGAGGCTCAAAAAGCATGCTGCTTTTTTATACCCAGTTTGTGCGTGAATAGCAGAGCTAGGACTCCTAGTCCACTGCTCTTTTGCCAACAGTAGCAGCAGATGCTGCTGTTGAGACTAGCAGCTGAGCTGCCGGTAAGAGGGACCCTGCTGGCTTCAGTTTGGGGTGGCAAGAGAAGAACCCCTGGCAGCAGTGCCTGTTTCCAAGGCTGCTAAGGGAATCTAGCTCAGCATCTTCTCTTGCCCAGGCCCTTGACAGTGCTGAGCCCGCCTGCCTGGCCCTGGTAGCACCTTGACTTCTGCTCTGCCTTTCACCCAGCTGGCCTGCTGCAGTGCCTGTGGGTGCCGAGTCCGGGCTTCTGTGCACGGCTTTTACCATGTTGCCGCTGAAGCCAAAGGGCCATATATGATCATGTCTTCTCAGTGGGAATCTTAATACTTTTTTCTTTTCTTTCAGTCAAGCCATCTCAAAGTCCAAGCTCAGGTCAGTATCGTCTATTTTTTCTTTAACCTGTGTTTGTTTTTTTAAGTTGTATTTTTATGTTTTAAATTCTTGCTGTTATGGGGCTGGGGCTTTAGCTCAGTGGTTCGAATGCTTGCTTTGCAAACACAAGGCCCTGAGTTTGATCCCCAGCACCAAAAAAAAAATTCTTGCTGTTATATAGAATTGCTCTAAATTTGAGTTTTACTCCATGGATTATAATGTTGATACTGAGTTTTGGTTAGCCCCTTAAATGTTGCAAACGTTCCTTGGGAGAGCGGGTAGTAGGAGCAACTCCTACAAATCAACAGGAAATGGTAATGAACAATGTTTTGCCTCTCGATCCTTCAGTCATTTTTCTGGGACATCTTCTTGTTTCTTGTCACTTTTTGGTTGCACTGTAAAATACAAAAATCAACAAAAAAAGCTTTGCATAGAAGAGAGTTCAAGAAGTTTTCTAAGGTATGGTAATGTTCCCTTTCTTGATCTGAATGCAGGTTACATCTTCATTTGGTAAAGCTAATTGGATTGTATGCTCACGATTTGTGTATTTTTCCATATAAATGTTGTTCTTAATTAAAATCATTTTCCTGCTATAAACAGTGGACATTGAACTAAATACTAAACCTAAAACTAAAAATTCTAGGAGAAAATCTCTGTGACCTTAGATTAGGCAAATGTTTCTTAAAATACAATGCTCAGTTCATGAACCATAACAGAAAAAGTTTGATATATTAGTTCTTCTCAAAATTGAAACTTTTGCTTTTATTCTTTAATAAAATAAAAAGATAACCTGAAGACTTAGATCAAAATATTTGCAAACTATATTAGATAAAGGACTGGTATTCTTAATATATAAGGAATAATGTATAAAAATAGTGTTAATAGTAAGAAAATAATCCAATTTAAAAGGCAACAGAAGGTTTAACAAGCATGTCACCAAAGAAAAGATATGAATCGTAAATAAGCACACGAAATGGCAGTAAGTCGTTAGGAAAATACAAATAATAAAATGACAGGTACCACCGCATAATTGTAAGAGTGGATTAAATTTAAATACTTGACAGTGCCACGTTCTGTCACAATGCTTATCATGTTAAATCTGTTTTTTAAAATGATTCAGTAGTTTCTTATAAAGTTTAAACATACATTTACCGTATGGCCTAGCAGTCTCACTTTTCAGGTGTTTATATAAGAGAAATGAAGATATATGCCTATACAAAAATTTTAACATGAATGTTTATAACAGTTTTATTTATTATTGCGCCAAACTGGAGATAATCCAAATGTGCATCAGTAGTGGATGGGTACTACTAGCAACAGGTAGAAGTGATTCATGTAAGAACACAGATGCATTTCAAAAGTACTTTTGAGAAGCGAAAGAAGCCTGTCTCGGAAGGCTGTATATTAGATGATTCTGTTTAAAGTGACATTCTGGGTGGCACAAAACAATGGGGACAGAGAACAGATCAGTGGCCGTTGGACTAGGGCTGAGACAGTGGGTCGATTGCCAAGGGCTATGAGGGAACTTTTGTGAATAATAGACATGCTCTTGACCGTGTATACCTCAAGAGAATAAATTTTACTATATGTAAATTAGATTCAAACCTGACTTGTAGAAATTTAAAAGCTCGTGGTTCACTGTTAACCAGAGAGCCTGGGAATCCTTCATAGTGTGGCCCCTGGAGCACCCTCTGCCCAACTTTCAGCCCCTCCCTGTGTTCCCACGTTGTAGCTGTGCTGGACTTTTCTTGGTTTCAGGGATGCTTTTCCTCTGCCTTCTCCTCGGTCGGCTTTCAGTGCTTTTGGTCATGCAGCCTCCTCTGGGTGGATTGCCCTTCAGCTACCTTTGGGGTAACTCTTATTCATCTAGCCAAAATCGCTGTTTTTTTAGAGAAACCTTCCTGACTCTTCGAAGAGCATGTGTGGCTTCTTTCTGGCTCCTGTACCCTACCTCTTGGACCAGCACTTGGTGTGGATGTGTAATTGTCTTTTACTACAACCCGTACGCTTGTCAGTGGCAGGGACAATGGCACTGTGCCCTCTTCATCTCCGTCTGTACAGCACCAGGCGTGGAGTGCTCAGAACGCTGCACTCAGAACCCAGCAAGGGACAAGATGAGGGTTCTCTATGTTTCCAGGAGCTAGGACGCTGACGTAGATACAGGAGACGCTCGTGCCTTGTCACTATAGTGCAGGATAGACCCGCCAAGGCTGGGTCTTTTCAGGCCTAATCACTATGCGTACTGAATTATGCTTCCCAGGAGAACCCCAGCTGTGAGCTGGTGGAATCTTAGTATCCTTGGTAGTTTCTCATGCTGGTCGTCATGTTTCTCCTACTCCTTAATTAGAAACTGCACAGCAAGAGCAATACATATCTTGCTTGATCCGTGTCTTGGTAAGGAGGTGGCACAACTCTTTCTTTGTACGTTTCTTGTTTTTTGTTTGTTTGTTTGTTTGTTTGTTTTAAAGCATAGTCACATAGCTGAGTCAGCCAGGGCTGAAGAGCTGCAGCTGGGACAGCCTGGGGAGTCCTCTTGAGTCAGGCCCCTAGAAAGAGTGCCCCATTCCCATCCCTGAGGCAGCATGGCCCAGGGAAGCTGGCTCCTGCCTGGGATCCGGGTTGCTGAGCAGTGTCATGGCACACTTGCCCTGTGGCGGGGAAGGTTTTCCATGGAGAAGCCAAAGGAGGGAATGTTCTCCCTAATGACGAACAGGAACTGAAGGTGGGTGGGGGACGTGCTACTTGTCTGTTTGGCTCAGCTCATTTTATTTTTATGAAAACATGATTCAATATTGGTTCTTCTCCTAAAAGTATATTTTGAGCATTACTAGTTAGAAAGGGTACCTGATGACTCAGTCTAAAGACTCGTGTCCTACTCAGCTTTGACAACTGCCAGGCTCCAGAGGAACCTCAGAGATTTAAGAAAGGGTTGGAAGGTTCCCTAAAAAGAAAACGATGGTTTGGGAGCACTTTGCTACTTGGTAGATTTCATATGATGGTGGCGATGCTGTGAGAGATGCATATACGAGGCTAAGCGGCTCTCACAACATTGCGTTGCAGACCCACATGCTGTATGGTTGTGAGCTGTGTGTGTGTGCAGGTGCACAAGATTCTATGAATATCTAGATCTTCCAACCCATGTGAGAACTGCGTAGGACAGATTCTGGAGTTATTTATAGCCACAGGGAGGAAACTGAGCGTGATGAAGTAAGATTATACTTTTAAAAAGCTGTACATTAAGACTAACATCATCTCTATTATGAGATCTGTATATTTCTGTGCCATTTGTTCACCTCTTTCCTTCCTGAATCTGCACCCCAATCCATTCCTCTAGAGTGAGCCCAATTATTTCTCAGTAAGGTTTATTGGACTCTCAGATGCTGTTCTGTCATCTAGGGAGTAATGTTTGCTTACCTTGCAGCCGACGCTGGCGCCGCTGGAACCGATTCAATCGTAGAAGATGTAGGGCTGCTGTGAAGTCTGTCACGTTTTACTGGCTGGTTATTGTCCTGGTGTTTCTCAACACGTTAACCATTTCCTCTGAGCACTACAATCAGCCTGACTGGTTGACGCAGATTCAAGGTATGAGCGAAAGCCATTCTCTTTTTGTTCTAAATTAGAGATTCTTGTGGCAAACTGCTCTTTAGTATCACCTGATGGGTGTGGAATGAAGAATGAGAACATTGCTAGAGGGGACTAACTTAGAAGATGGTGGAGCCCTCCAGATTCAGACAAGCCCTGAGCAGGGATATAGTCTGTTCTGTATGGTGTAGCACTTTGACATCAGTGAATACCAGGCATCTTAGTGGCCTAATCTTAAGGCAACCTAGGATTGAGGAGTCCTGGAAGGACCATCTCCCTACCCCCATCAGAAGCTTTATCTTCCCCTTTAGTATTGTCAAGTCATTTTGGATCCTCTGCTTTAAATGCTCGGAAATGGAGTATGGGGAGTTGTCCCTAGAAATAGCTCATTCTGGGTTTGACATTTTTGAGCTCTTGGGAAGTCTCTCCTTACATCTATTTCCTCTACCTCTTGAGCTTGCTTGGTATTATTCTCTGCTATTAGAAATGACATTTATAGTGACCATTATCATGGTCTATAAGCAGATCAGACAGGGATTTTTGTGTGTGTGTTTTTGTGTGAGACTGAAAGAAAAAAATATGATATGATGGTCTAAATGTGGATTCATGGGTTTTTAGTGCTGGAAATCTCCAGAGATTGTATGAGAAGATACCTGTGCCCATTTATAATCAGTGAAACTGAGACCCAGAGGAGTCAAGTAACTTCTCAGTCCCGCATCTAGGTAGTAGTGGTACCAGAACCAGAACCTGGCAGAGAAACAGACTACTGGTGTTAATGCCATATTTCTGTCATGGGTACGGTGGCAAAGAAAGGGACAAGTCGTTGATTATTTCTTGTGGGGGCTGATGGGAGGAAAGGAAAAGAAAAAAGGAGCCCGAGCGCTCACTTTGGCAGCACATATACTGAAAGGAGCCCGAGTACCTCGCACGGCGAGACCCTGAGGATGTGTGCCCTCTTTCTTTCCAGATATTGCTAACAAAGTCCTCCTGGCGCTGTTCACCTGTGAGATGCTGATAAAGATGTACAGCTTGGGTCTCCAGGCATATTTCGTGTCTCTTTTCAACCGGTTTGACTGCTTCGTGGTATGTGGTGGAATTACTGAAACCATCTTAGTGGAACTGGAGATCATGTCTCCTCTGGGGATCTCCGTGTTTCGCTGTGTGCGCCTCTTAAGAATCTTCAAAGTGACCAGGTAAGGAAGTGAGCATCCTGCTGCAGGTGCTGTGGAACAGGAGGTGGCGATCAGTCCTCCCCTGGCTGAGGTTCTGCTCTGTCCCGGCCAAGGTCTGTGGACTCACATGCTCATCTTGACTTGTAGGCACTGGACTTCTCTGAGCAACTTGGTGGCGTCCTTGTTAAACTCCATGAAGTCTATCGCTTCACTCTTGCTTTTGCTTTTTCTCTTCATTATCATCTTTTCCTTGCTTGGGATGCAGCTATTTGGCGGCAAGTTTAATTTTGATGAAACGCAAACCAAGCGAAGCACCTTCGACAACTTCCCTCAAGCGCTTCTGACGGTATTCCAGGTGAGTCCTTTTCCGTCCCAGGAAAGTATACTGTGAGCAGCAGGCGAAACTCCTTCCTTGTCTGCTTACAGCTCAGGAACACAGGATGATTCCGTCTTTATTAATAATCTCTGCCTTGGAATACTTCGGTAACTTTCATGTCATACAAGTTAATCTGTTTCACATCCTCCTCAGCTATCTGTGTAATGTGACTTAATTTTTAAGCCACTAACTATATTAAAAAATAGTAGCTGGGTGTGGTGGCCCACACCTATAATCCCAGAACTTGGGAGGCTGAGGCAGGAGGATCACCATGAGTTCAAGGCCAGCCTGAAGTACAGTGCATGACCCTGTCTCAAAAACAAACACTAAATACATAAATAATAATAAATAAAATTTTTGATTTTGTAAAGTTTCTATGACATAGACTAAAATCCTCTTGTTCTTTGCTAATTTTTTTTAATTCTAGTTATAATAGATTTATGCAAAGAGCAGCATTGGGAAGGCCAGCTGCTCCGGAGCACAGTCAGAGGAGTCCAGGTGGAGTCACAACAGCCCTCTGCCTTCTCTGTCTTCCCTGCTCAGGTGGCGAGGACACAGACTTAAAGGGGGCTGCAGCACTGGGGCCTCTGTGGGTGCCGAACTAGAAGGGAGCAGAGTATAGGTGGCTCGATGCTCTAGGAGCGGCACCCGCTCCACCTTCCTGACTCGGAGCCCCGGTACTCAGTCCTTGCTCTTCGTGTGTAAGAGCAGCAAGTGCCTGAGCCCTGCTGGAGAGGCAGGAGGTGTGGTGGGAAGGACAGGGGACCTGTAGGTCCTGTGGGGGCTCTTTCTGTGCTCAGCTCAGCTCAGTATGCCACTCTGGAGAAAATGGTCTGTAAGCTTCCTTCTTGTATGGTCACTTGAAGTGGTTAAAATTACTGTTTTAGACGACAGTTTTGTTTTTGAATTATGCTTAAATTTTGACTGCTGGTCGGTCATTCATTTTTCTAATTTTTTTCGAAGAAATCTTTTTCTCCCCTCCTTTCCTCCCTTTTCTGTTTCCGTTTTTGTTTGTTTGTTTTTTGAGACAGGGTCTCGCTATGTAGTTCGGGAGTTCAGGCTGGCCTTGAGCTCACTACGTAGCCCAGGCTGGCCTCGAGCTCACTACGCGTAGCCCAGGCTGGCCTCGAGCTCACTACGTAGCCCAGGCTGGCCTCGAACTCTCGGCGATCCTCCTGCCTCTGACTCCCAAGTGCTGGGATTACAGGTGTGGTGTGCCACCATGCCCGGCTCTCCTTTTCTGTAATACATGCCTGTGGCACAAAATTCAAGGGTCAACAAAAGGTTATAAAATGACAATTCTCTCACCTAGCCACTAAGTTCTTCCAGGAGGCTTAACCCGTTAAACATTTTCTGTGTGTTCTCAAATATATATGTGCTCATAGTGGTAACTCAATCTACCTACCTCCCTATGGGTGAATTACACAGATGTTGGTCACTCTGTATACGTTTTGCATTTTTAATCAGTTTAAAGTATCCTTGCTGGGCGTGGTGATGCACACCAATAATCCCAGCACTCAGGAGGCTGAGGCAGAAGGATCGCTGCAAGTTCAAGACCAGCCTAGGCCTTGAACATAGTGAGTTCAAGCCCAGCCTGCACTACACACTGAGACCCTGTCTCATAAAACCAAAAAAAAATTTTTTTTTTAATTTAAAAAACCAAGAGGTCCTCAAGAACCTTCCTGCTTGGTCTGTAAAAGGCTGCTGCTTCCTTTTAAATGCTGCCTACATTCTGTGGTGTAGACTGCCATAATTTTTGTAAGCAATCTCTTGCTGGTAGATATTTGGTTGTGTCCGGTATTGGGTCATTTAAACAGGGCTCCACTCAGTGGCCTTGAACAAATGGGACACCTGGGATGTGTGTGAGAGAGTAGGTTGTTAGACAGATTTCCCCATGGTAGAATTGCTGGTTTAAAGGTTCTCTTTAACTTTGATAGCCTTGCCAACGTGCCCTCCTTACAGTTGTTTTAATTCACCCTCCAGGAGCAATGGAGAGACCACCCACTGCCTCACTCCCATTTACATGGTGGGTGTTCATCCTTCACGGTGGTCATGGTCCAGTGGGTGAAAATGGCATCTCATTGTAGCTTTATCAGGGGTGAAGTAGAGTGTCTTTTCAAAAGAACTACTTAAGAGCCGCTTTCGTGTCAATTATTTTATCTTTTCTAATCATTTGCCCATTGTGCTATTTGATTGTGATCCACAACAGTTGGATTTTTAAAATCTCTAGTCCCAATAGAAGATAAAGAAGGCCTCTCCCTGGAAAGTAGCATTTTTGTAAATTGCTGTCCACATTCATCTGATTCTATTTCAAGATTGTCTGTATTTTCCATTATCACCAATATAAAAGATTAATTGTTTTCATAAACTTATGAGACATTTAGAATTCCTTGCTTCTAAAAACCCCATAGGTATGACTCTCCATTTCCGTGGTTAATTAACTATGCAATGCAACACAGCAGTTAAAACAATGAGACGGACTTCCTGGTACAGAGGGTCTCCAGGGAAATTGTTGAACAGGGGAAAAAGAGTTGAAGAAAAAAAATTTATTGCATGACAGGCTTTATGCCTAAACAGTCAGAAGATACCCACTGCCTCCTTTCTTGGGGTGTGTGTATATATACTTAAATCCATAGATTAAGGTCCCAGAGGGACACACATCAGCATTGTGCTCTCTGGAAAGGGGACAAAACCTGGGCTAGGATGTAACAAAAAAGTGCCTAATGTTCATATGTAACATTTCACTCAAAGAATCAACTCATATGTTTATGTAATTAAAAATAATGCTTTGAAGTTTCTATGGGATAACAATGGATTTATTCATTGAAAACTGGACTGTGAGAAGCAACCTGAACCAGATTTAGGTAGCCCCCCAGGAGTTCTGCGGGAGCAGCTGTGAGTTGTGAATCCACCTGCTCTCTGACGGTAGTCTTGGCCTCTTAGATTCTGACAGGTGAAGACTGGAACGCCGTGATGTACGATGGCATCATGGCTTATGGAGGCCCATCCTCTTCAGGAATGATTGTCTGCATCTACTTCATCATCCTCTTCATTTGTGGTAACTGTATCCTTTGGGACAACTGGGACTTTGTTGTCATTGTCATCATCTTGGGTTTTTTTCCTCCGATTTCCCCTGTGGTAATGGTGTTGGTGGTACCTGTGGGGGGAGCGAAATGCCTTTACCTTGACAGCTCTGCATGTGCTTTCTTCGTGTGGTAGTGGGGGGCAGCAGTATAGGCAGAGGGCCAGTGGAGGTTTGAGGAGCAAGGCTTTGAGGAATGCAGATAATGTGTTTGTGCCAGAGGTCATTCAGCTTGGCGTCCTGTCTCCCATATAAGGGGTGACAGGTTCCAAGGAGTGGCTTAGTGCAAACCCAGGTGGTCCTCTATGTTGTCATCCTTGGAAGGTTAGGACTGTATCTTTGTCATCTTAAGATACTTCATGACCAGTGAGGAGACGTCTTTGGATTGATCTGCACTCCTCTGAGGGCTGATTTGTACATCTCTGGGGCTTGGGCATGCACTGGCTAGCTTCTGTATCATGCTGTGTAACTTTTGTCTGACTTGTTTACTCTTCTTCCCTGCCAAGAGCACACTTTAATTCTAGAGTTCTGAACTTGGCCCTCAGATCTATTTATTTACCTCGCTCAGATTTTTCATGCTCTATAACCTTTGGTTTTATCTATTTTATCTCTAGGACCTGGAATTCAGGTCCTCCCATGCCTAGCACAAGACCTGGCATAAGGAGGCTCTTAATAGATGTTGGGATGAATGAGCAATTCTTGAAACACATGAATACTCCCTCTTTGTTTTTACCCTTCCAATTTAAAGAGTCCTACTCTGAATTCTGCTCCTAAAGAGTCTCAGATTCTTGGGCTGGGGATTTAGCTCAGTGGTTAGAGTGCTTGCCTTGAAAGACAAGGCTCTGAGTTCAATCCCACACAAAAATATAAACAAATAAATAAAGAGTCTCAGATTCTTTTCTCTTCAATCTTCTTTGATGAATTTTCTTGAGTGTAGGAAAGCCTACTACAAAGTTTTTCTGTTTTCCTGCAGATCAGTGTTTTACTCCATAAGGTTTTTATGAAAACCCCAATCTCAGCATGTATACATTCTCCTAATCCCTTGACTCAGTTCTAATGCCCACTTCTCTGAGGAGTCACCGCTGCCCTGTTGCCTGCCTAAAAGTGAACTCACCTATCTCTGAGCTCCGTCAGATTTTTCCCATCTCTTACTCATGCAGGGTCTGCTGTCTCCTGGAGCTTGGAGTGGGCAGCCCTCCATCTCCTACACTAGATGGCAGCTGGCACAGGGTCCTGCACATAGTTGGCCTTTGGTAAATGTTTGTTAAATCAGTGGTCAATATTTTCTTTTTCGGGGCTGGGGATTTAGCTCAGTGGTTAGAGTGCTTGCCTTGCAAGCACAAGGCCCAGAGTTCAATTCCCAGCACCCCCCCCCCCAAAATTTTTTTTTTTCTTTTTCTTCTCTCTTCCTGATTAACTCTTTATGTCACAGACTTGAGTCTGCAGAGAAGTGCTCCCTGGCTACTTCTCTCCAGTTCCAGGTCGAATTTGTTTGCAGCACTCATCGCTATCTGAAATGCTCAAAGGGTTGTTTATATTTTGTGTCCCCAGCTAGAATAAAGGCTCCATTTTGTCATGTTTCCTCCCTAGAATGGGGCCTGGCACATCAGAGCCGCTTTGTAGATCTTTTTGAATGAATTCCAGAGCACACTGAAATTTAGGAGGGTCTGGATAATGTCCTGAAGGCATATGATGGAGTTTTGCTCTTGGAAACTATTTGTTACAGGCATGCAAGATTTCCTGTGGTATATCACTCTGTATTTTCTTTCCACTACTAAAAAGAGTTTAATGTCATTGCAGAGCTAGAGAGGCAGTTATTTGTTTACTGAGATGTATACTTGGTACAGCTGTTCTTAGCACTGACTCTAGCCTAAGCCATCATTACTGTGTGCCTGTCAGAGGACTATTTATGTTATCAGGCCATTTCTAGTCCAGAACAAATTGCTTCTTTAGGCTTCTCTCATTGCAGATCTAGTTAAAAACTAGCCCAGCATATCAAAGGCATTTCAAAAGTCTTAATGTAATTTACTCTTGTTTCTGTCCTTTTAAATCCTTGAATAGAATTAGTCAAATGTGATGTCCCCCACGGAGATCTCACCCTTGGTCCCTTGTTAGGCTGTGTGGTTTGTCTGTTCAGTACCCTACCTGAGATTTCATATTGGGTGGGATGTGTGTATCCCTTGTCTCAAGGACTCTGGGCTCCCATAATATTCCCTGCAGGTGACTGAACATGAAGCAGAGAAAAGATTCATCATAGCCTGAGGTCTTCTCATTGATTTCCCTCTGATCCCTGTGTCACTCAAAAACCTTCTTAACTGCTAGTGCATAAAAACAGTCATTTCCTGATTTGAGAACCTTGTTTGGAAAACGTTTTAAAACTTTTAAGGAGCGCACACATACAACTTCATAGTGACAGCCAAAATAAACCCGCACACTTGTTCAGCTAACCCTTTACTATTTGCTACAGTCATCAAAGATCTAGCCACGGTGGGACTATTTGGAAGATAGCACCAACTGGCGGGAGGTCTCCCTGTTCTCTTCAGTTGATGTGTGTAGAGTGAAGGAATGAATGCACTCGCCACAGACTTTGAAGGCCATGTAGGAAGAGAAAGTCTCATCTTAGGTGACAGCATCATTATTTAAATGATGTGGGCCTTTGAGGGAGTCTGGTTTGAAAAGCATGCCCTGATTATGTATGTTGTGGTATGTGTCTTAAAACAAACACAGGGTACTTTTTAATTATACCATTTGTGTGTTATAGATTGCTTTATACAGTGTCTACCAGCTGTAGATTTATAGAGGTATGGAAACACACAGACAAAGAAATGTTGACGTTTATAGGTTTTCAGTGAATCTTGATCTTGCCTCTTATTTTACCCCTTTTCGGACTTACACAGGTTTCTAGTGTGTTTTTTTTGTTTGTTTGATTTTAGAACAGGACTTTAGTCCTCTAGTTTTACCAAGCAAACGTAACACCAGGGACAGTCACCTGCCACTAGCCTCCCAGAACACAGGGGACTGCGACATTTCCGTCATTGACCATGTGTAATTGTGTTTAAAAATGCGTTGTTCCCTTAAATTTTTGAATTAGATATTCTACTGAATGTCTTCTTGGCCATTGCTGTAGACAACTTGGCTGACGCTGAAAGTCTGAACACTGCTCAAAAAGAGGAAGCTGAAGAAAAAGAAAGGAAAAAGATTGCCAGGTAGTCCTACTTTTACCTGTAGTATTTCCCTAAGAATTGAGGAGGTGCCTAGCTGCCTGGGAGGCCTGATGGGCTCTAGTGTTCCATGTGAGCCGCCATCTCATGTTGCTGTTTCGCAGTGATTGTGGGTGACTATGTGGTGCAGACCAAAGAGGAGGGAATCTTGGGCAGAAGCCAGGCCCTGGCTCTTAGTCCCAGAGCTGAGAATGGGAGTCACACATCCTCATGCTTAAAGAATCACTGCAGTTAATTTTGGTGTCATAAAATAAACGATGCATTCAATGCTGATTAGCTTTTGGATGAGAATTTTAATAAGATGATCTGTGTAATGAATCCATTGCATTAGATGAACAGGAAGCGCTGAGTTTGGGTTGTGCTCTTGCTGTTAGTGTTGTTTCCAATTAAATTCTGTCCTTCACTGGGGCTCGGCTGATTCAGAATCTTGATTAGCATTTTTATACGTAGTCATGTGCATTACTTGGTTTCTTCTCTTCTCTATAGGAAAGAGAGCCTAGAAAATAAAAAGAACAACAAACCAGAGGTCAACCAAATAGCCAACAGTGACAACAAGGTATTTCTTCTAAAATAACTTCTCTGCATGTTTCAAAGTGATTCTGTTGGTGTCTCCATAGATATGCCACTCATATTGTGGAAATAGCTTGTTTTTAATATTTTGGTAGGAAAAGTAGAGCGTGTCATATAGATGCTGGCTTCCAGGGTGGGGGTGGGTGGGGTTCTGAATGAATTTCATCAGGGAGCCGGCAGTTAACTATCTTTTTACAGGAGAACCAAGATGATACATATTTAACCAGTTTGACCATTTAATTTTATTTTGTTGGAATTGTGTGATCAGACCTGACTGTAGTCAAGATCATGTTAACATTTTCTGAGTAGTATTAAAATAAAAATTTTTAGTAGATATCTGTTCAGAGGTAACCCCAGAATCAAGTTGTCTGGGAGGCCTCAGGGTGCACTGTCAGACTTCGTCTTGGTCACTTTCTTGTCACCACGACACAATCCTTGACACCCACAATTTAAAGGAAGAGAGGTTTACTTTGGTTTACAGTCTCAGAAATTTCAGTCCATGATCAGCTGGCTCCATGAGAGAACTGCTCAAGTCTTGGAAGCCAAGAGAGAAGGAAGGAACCAGGGAGGGAGACAGAGCTTTCCAGGTTATGACCCCAGCAACCCACTTCTGATCAGCCTCCACCTCTAAGAGCACACTTAGCTACTGAACTCATTAGTGGCCGAATCCCTTGACGAGTACAGCACCCCCATGATCCAGTCACCTTCCAGAAGACCCGCCTCTCAACACATGAGGTTGCGGGGCAGTGCTGGCGAACCTGTGGCACACATGCCAGAGTGGGCTATTTGTATCACTGAAGGCTCTAAGAGGTTCACCATCACTTCTGTAGGGGGACATTCTAGACCTAAATCATGACAAACTTCATCCCACTTATGACAGCTTTGGAGGTTTGCTCACTGAGTTAATAAGTACTGAGTGGTAATCACATGTCAGAAACTGAGACTTTAGGAATGAAAATTGAGAAGATCTCTGTCTCTGTGGAGTTCACAGTCTAGAAGGAAGATGGGAATCTTAATATGGTTATCATATAGTGTATGTGACTGCCCTGGGACAGGAAAGGGGCAAAGCCATGGACTGTACCCATTAATCCTGACTGAGTCCAGTCCTGACTGGGTCAGTGTATTATGTCTCATCTTCCCTCAGGCCTTCTGTCTGAAGCAGAGTCACCATCTGCCTGTCTGTGCTCACACACACACACACACACACACACACACACACACACACACACACTTGGGGGAGAAATTTCCTGCCCTATGCTGAAGGCAGGTTGGCCCTTCACTTTGGCTCTCGGAAGTGCATTTAAGTCAGCCTCTCCCCTTCTCCTAAGACATCTCTGTTGTTCTAGGTTACAGTTGATGACTATCGGGAGGAGGATGAAGACAAAGACCCTTACCCGCCTTGTGATGTGCCAGGTATGGTGGTGATGGCCCGAGATAGGGTCTCGGCTCATGAATAAAGTGGCTCTGCTACCACTCTGTGACTTGCTGCTGAGTCTGTGGCTGACTGGCCCAGCTTGGGTCCCCCTAGACTACTGAGGCCATCGAGGCCTCTAGCTCAGTTGCTTTATGGACCAGTTAGCTCCGTTATTCCAGGTGATGGGCAGGGAGAATGTGGGTGGATCAGGATAGGTCTATCTGTTGCTGAGAAGTTGGTCTGGGAGACCAGTTGTTAGCACTCACCTGATACTTTCACATTTGACTGACGCTTTTATTGGCTGATAAAGTGGGACTATGGAATCGGGGCGCCTCGGGCTGCTTGTCTGTGACTT
This sequence comes from Hystrix cristata, assembly GCA_004026905.1. Classification (NCBI taxonomy): domain Eukaryota; kingdom Metazoa; phylum Chordata; class Mammalia; order Rodentia; family Hystricidae; genus Hystrix; species Hystrix cristata. The sequence goes on from PVJO010001757.1 coordinate 32,932, forward strand.
GAAGTCCCACATACAGATTTTCAGACCAGACCTGAGCAAGGAGGTCACTGGGGAAACAGGTGCTGGGAGGATGGCAGTGAGAATCCCACTGCTCCCACCTTGTCTGTGGACAGATGGTACTTGAAGCAAACCTCATTCTCACAGTTAAATGCACTCCTCAGAAAGGGTTGCATCCCTGCCACCTGTATTCCCTGACTTAAACTACTTCAAAGGGTCCAGGAAGGTTTTGATTAGTGTAAATGGGTAGATGGTGTTAAAGTTTTAAGTAAACTTGAGAATAATAATTCAAACCCACATGTAGTCTTTACTTCATCTATTTTTAAAAAGTGTTTCATTTAAAGTAGGTGAAGAGGAAGAGGAGGAGGAGGAGGATGAACCTGAAGTTCCCGCTGGTCCCCGTCCTCGCAGAATCTCAGAGTTGAACATGAAGGAGAAAATCGCCCCCATCCCTGAAGGGAGTGCTTTCTTCATTCTTAGCAAGACTAACCCGTAAATACTGCTTTCTAGTCCTCTCACTGCTGCCTGTCTGCAGTGACCCTCTAGGTGCCTGTGGGTGACTGGGCGGGGGGGTGCGAGAAAGTGGCTCACCATCCCCTTCTGTGTCTGTTTGTTCCCGGAGCCCCTCCCAGCTCCACTCCTGCTCTTTTTTTGCCTGTCACCATCAGTTCATCACTTCTTAGCCTTCTTGTTCCTGTGGGCGTGTGACGAGGTCCTTGGCGGAATGCTGTTCTAGATTTTCCTCCTTCCTTAGCCCCCATGTAGGAACAGCAATGGAGAAATGTCTGTGGTCACCACAATGTTCCATTTGGAACCCATGTCCTTGGTGTTCTGTGCCTGGTCATCCCTAGGACTCTTTCTTAATGAGCGGATCTTAAGATGATTAAGTTCTACACAGCATCTTTTTACTCAGATCCATTTAGGTGATCTTTTTTCCCTGTTGAGTTTTATGATGATAAAGTAATACCGCACAATGCTGTTTTGTAGGTTGTAGGTTCTACGATACTCTGGTGAAAATAGCATTCCTCATGTTAAAAGGATAAAGTGCTCACCAGGAACATAGTAATGACTCACAAGTACTATAAGAGGAAGAAGCATATTTACTAGCTGATTTCTAGGTCGTAATCATGTGGGATTAAGTGAGCTGTCAGGGGAATAAGTGGCTCCTGGAAAGGTTTCTACAGTTTCAGGAATAGTTCTCAGCTGTCATGGAGGAACACTGTATGATTCACAGATCCTAGCGAGGTGCAGGTCTGAAGCAGGATTTTCTGCAGTCCTCGAGACGTGAAGATCTGACGATCATTTTTATAGCTCATCACTGTTTGGATGTCCTCAAAAGAAGGTTATGGCTTTCATGTTCTCGATATCTGCAGCTCACCAAGTATACAGATGTTGAAAGAACGGATGGATTGTCTCCCAAAGTCACAGTTATCCAGCCCTCATTGCCTTGGGAGGCCTCCTCAGACTCTGGTAACAATTTGCGCCCCCCCTAGGGGGCGTTCAGCATTGAGCAGCCCCAAAGGAGGGACTTGAAGTGAAGGATCACCTTCATATAAAGTTGACTCCAGTTTTAAAAATGAGAAATTTTTTTTCAAAGAAAAAACTACCTCTATTTCATAGGCAAAAAAAAAAACCAAACCCACAAAAAACAACAACAAGAAAACAAAAGCCCTTTTCAATTCTAAAGTCAGATACTGAGGGGTAAGGACAGTCAGTTGCTGACTAACCCCAGGGCATCCAAGGGGCATCAGGAGAGGTTCTAATGGTCCGAGGAGGCATCGGTAGAGCCCAGCACGTGGGTGCTGAGCACAGTTGCCCTCCCTTGCTTCCCAGGACCCCGGGGTGCTGTGAGAACTCCATCACCTATCGCAAAAAGATCCTTACATGTTAGCGAGTGATGGTATAGCTCACTTCACATTCTGAGGATTGCTTGTTGTAGAATGAACATGTATAATGAAACTGTAGACAGCAGATTTCACCAGCCCCCACTTAGCTACAGTTCATATTTTAATACAGCCCTACCCTACAGTACAAGGAAGGAATTTGTCTCACTCTTCAGGTTAAAAACTTTAGACAGAATTAATTTTGACAATTTGAGCAAAGAATGAGCCACAAGTAATGTGGCCCTGAGAATGGGAAGAGGGTCAGAGAGCTACACTGTCCAGTGTGAGCAGTAGCATTTATGGACAGAAAATGGAAGTCAGGGACAGAGATGGATGGCTTCACTGGCTACAATGTGGCCTGTGCTGACACTGCAGTTGTCTGAGACTAAGCTGTTTGTTACCTGAGTATACTCCAAAGTTTGGCCCTCAATTAGTTTTCTTATTAAATTAAGTTGTAGTTTGTTAGGAAGGGATTCAAGGTATGGAGGCATGATCAGGCCAAATTTAGTTTCACACTTTGCTTTTTAAGGAAGGAATGGTAAGCTGTCAGTGTTCATGTTGTAATGGAAAAACTTCAAAGTCAAACACATCTGGGCTGGAAATCTGCCTGAGTCCTTAGAAGCTTTGTCATCTTCAAGTTCTTTCACACCCTTAAGCCTCAATTTCCCCTTCTTCTGAAGGGCAGAATGCTCCCCCATCTAAGGACTGGATGAACGGTGTCTGTGGCTTCTAACACAGAGCTGGTCACTCCATGGGCCCATGGGGGCTTCTAGAGTAGTGGGCTTTGTGGAGGAAATGGTTGGGTCACTGTGATCTGCCTGGCTGGGGGGCACGTGTGGCCTCGCAGACAGCTGTTCTCCCGTGGGTCTGGCACTGCAGAGGCCCAGCACACTCAGGACTTGTCTGGGCTTATGTCCATGCAGCTGCTTTTCCCCACAGGATCCGCGTGGGCTGCCACAAGCTCATCAACCACCACATCTTCACCAACCTCATCCTCGTCTTCATCATGCTGAGCAGCGCCGCCCTAGCCGCAGAGGACCCCATCCGCAGCCACTCCTTCCGGAACACTGTAAGCCTCAGAGAGAGGAGAGGTGGGTGGGGCTCTGTCTGGGGTCAACCCTGGCCTGTCCTGGACAGAGGCCTCCTGGAGAAAGGGCCTGCAGGTCCGCCCCGGCTAGAGCTAGGGCTGGGCTCTCGTTCAGCTGGAAACCTTCATGTTTCCAGATTGTGAGTGCCAGAGATCTTGTTTTATCTGGGCAAGTTGGAATGGAATTATTTATTTTGAACTTCATTTAAAATCCTCTGCAGTAACTTATAATGTATTCAGGGACACCACTTCTCCTCTTTGCTCCTTGCTGCTAACATTTTGGTTACTCTTTCTGCCTCCTTGTCAGAACCACAGTCACACCTATTTTGAGATTTAGGCCTTGTGGGAGCATAGAGCAGGGAGAAGGTAAAATTGAATCCAGGCATACAAGTCCGGGAGCTCTTATTTAGGGTTGTGGGGAGAGATTTCTGTTTTATTTGTAAATAAACACACAGAGCTGCCTGGCCCTGTTAGCAAGGAGAAATAGAAGTCACAAAGTTGACGAGGTTGCCGCAATAGTGAGAGTCTGTGGAGATGAGGAACTTGAGCTTTGGTGTGGCAACGGGTAATTATGGTAAGAAAGCAAGTAGAGGCTTAAGTCTTCATTATTCATCAGTTTCCTAGTTTAAGGATAGTGTCCTCTGATGCATCTATGCTAGAAAGAAACTTGCACCTGAATTAGCTGTTGCTTTGGCAGTCCCTCCTAGTTCAGTTCATTCTGCATGAGGAAAGCCAAGGCAGACAGCTTCAGAGGCCAGTAGTAGCCTGTTGGCTGTCAGGCCTGGGTTCTCCATTGCAGTATCAGATTATTACCAGGAAACTGCCTACCAGTCCCAGAAAGGGAGTCTTGCAAGTGTGCAAGACCATCAGGGACGCTGTCTCTTTCTGTGTGTAAGTTTGCTGGAGATTTAGGGTTAAGGCCACCAGATCAGTGCGTCCAGCTTTTTGTCATGATAGCTGGGCCTCATACTGTTTGTCCCCATTTCCATTGCCTGGCAGACCATGTCTGTTTGGGTGATAAAACATATACTCTAATGAGAAGATAAAAAGCCCCCCATGGCACATGTTGATGTAACGATAAAGGCACTCAGCTTGTTTTAATCTGTTCCCACAGATTAGGGATTTTCTTTTTTAAAGATCTTCAGGACTGTCTTCCCACTGTTCAAATGGAATAATGACCTCTGTGTTATTAAGTTCCATCATGATATTGAAGCACAAGAGGGAAAAGATGCTCAGAAAAAAAATCATTATACGGCAGACTAGGTCAGGAGCTAGACTGGAATACATAGTGACGAGGAGTAATTTATATTGGTGCTTCATGTTTCTTTTTTTTTTTTAATTATGCCTCTGAGTTTGTTTCTTGCTGCTTTTCCCAAAATTGTTACTGTTCTTTTTAAATAGATATACATGTGTTTACGTGTATTGCTTTTAAAACATTACAGGGGTTTTTTTTTTTTTCAACCTTAAGCTGAATTCTTAGTGAAAAAGACAATGGAAGCAGAGGGAGGAGAGAACAATTTAGATCTTGCACCCAGTAGACTTGCCAGAGTTATCTTTCCTGGCTGCTGGGTGCTTTCAACATTAACATCCCCACCATGTCCTTGGAGGGAATGAGAAGGAGGTGGCAAGGGCCTAACAGTATGTTAGAAAACACCTTCCCATGCCCAACAAGAGACACAGTCATGCAGAGGTGTTTCAGATTATATAAACCTGAAACTATTTGGAAGAGGAGTTCCCTCTAACAAGAGCATTTGCTCTGAGGAGAGCTGGCCCTGAAGCAGAAGTCCTCACCTTACTCTGTGGAGGAGCGGCAGAACACTCCCCTGAGGCGGCTCCTGGCATGGCCCTCTGGCTCTCAGCTAGCGCCTGATAGCCCTCTTCCTCGCTCAGCCTGTGACTAGCTGAGTGGCCTGAGAAGGTGCCCCCACCCTATTCCTGTTCTTGTTCTTAAGTCAGTAGTCTCCACAGTCCTTCCAACTCCCGTGTCTCCAGTTCTTTAAAAACCACAAAGCAGGTGCCATGAAGACCAGCAGCTGAGGTCTCGTCTCCTGGTAGAGTTGAGGCTGCCATCTTTTTGGTTGCAGATTGTATGGTCAGCAACTCCCTGTGAGTGCCTCGATGGAGTGGTCAGTCTTCTTGCTGCTGGTCCATTTGCTCTGTCTCTGATTCTTATGGGAAGCAGGAACCCAGAAGGGGCTACCAGGATTCTGTTGGATAGTAGATAGTATTTTCAGGAATGCTGATAGAGTAGTATGGACTGAAAACTCCAGGTCAAGTCAATCTGTTCTTCCAGTGGTCCCAGCTAGGTGGAAACTCAGGCTTGGAAGAGAGGAGGGTTAAATGCAGAGCAATGGGTGGGAAAAGATGGTAAGTAAAGCCGTTCCTTGCAGACTGGGCCAGCCCCACCACTGAGGGAGAGTGAGGTACTCGCTGAATAAATAGACTGGAATGTGAGCAACGTGCAAGCTTCTGGCTATACTTGATCCCACTAATATCATGTTTCGAAGTTTTGTTTTTTTGCAGCACTGGGATTGAACGCAAGTTAGACAAGTGTTCCACCACTGAGCTACATGCCCAGCCATCTATATTTACTTTTCTCTACCAATGTGCAGTTTAGCTGGATGGCAACATACTTCATTCCGCCAAAAACACGATTAAAAATCCAGAATGTGCATGACTCTAGTTTATCGGGGCCACAAGTCATTGGTGGATGTGGAGTACTGATGAGGAAAGGTTGTTGATTCAGCAGTTCTAGAAAATAGACTGCATTGGTCCAGAAGGGGAGCCTGGGAAGCCAGGCAGCACAAGTGGCTAAAGGTGCCCAGCTTCCCGAGGCTCCTTGCTGATCGTAAAGAGGAGCCATCACTGGACCAGGGTGGACCCTTCTGAGCATCTGGGCATCTCAGGGGGGATGGAGCTCTGGCCGCCAGTGGTGGGGGGGTTTGCCTGTGAGTGTATAGCTGTCCAAACCTGTCCAGATTCCTTGTTCTTATTTCCACATGTTGTGCCTTGCAGATACTGGGTTACTTTGACTATGCTTTCACAGCCATCTTTACTGTTGAAATCCTGTTAAAGGTAATGGCTTTTTCACTGACCCTCACTATCTAAAGCAGCTAGAGCAATAATAGTTGCCGTTCTCTGTTTACCTTCCAGATGCTAGGTTACGCAGATTATGTCTTCACTGGTACTTTTGCATTTGAGATCATTTTGAAGGTAACAGGCTCCGCAGCGGTGTGTTTAAGGACCTACTCCTGTGTGTGAGACACAGGAAAGCAGCGTGAAGTGCTTTGGGCTATTTTTTGTCTTCTCTCATCAAACTAAACTTTTTTTTTTAACCAAAGGATTTTTTTTCTGTGATCATTCCAACTTTTTTTCCTGTTTCACTTTAACCTTTGAATGCATGTAGGAGCTACTTTGGCTTCACATAATAGTTGGGGATTATATTTTTCTTATTTAAAAAAATCCTCTGAAATGTGTCTACTGAGAACAGGCACTGCACTGAGCGTGAACTTTCTTTTACCCTTTCCAACATCAAAGTCAGAGGAGAAACATTTATCCCGTGAAGGGGCTGTCTCCTCATTTCTCTGACTGCAATATGCTTTCAGTGGCCTAAAATAGTAACCTACTGTACTATTTTCTTGCAACAAGTTTTGCAAGATATCTTGGGTCCAACTGTCTAGTGTCTGTTTTGATGGATGGGCTTACATTTACCCAGATGAAAGGAGCACCTTTGGAAAGGGCACCCTAAATGTACTGCCCATGCATGAGGTAGCAGTTGCCCTTGCTGCGTGTGGTTTGCATAGTGACTGTGAAGGCTGCCCCATGGGGAGCTCATTCCTGCCGAATGTGCTCAGAGGGCCGGAGACCGACGGCAGAGAGCCAGGAGCCTCCAGGCGTGGGTCCCCGTGGCTCTGGGAGAACATGGCCCGTGAGAACTGTCGGAGCAACCATCTCTAGTAGAAAGAAGCTGAGAATCAAAAACTTCCAATCACAGTTTTCTTTGAACCATTATGAGGTTTTTGTGTGTGCCTTTCAGGAAAAAAATGAATTTTATGTTGGACTACTGTGGAACTTGTGCTCTTCACAACATCTATAGAAAAAATATTCCATTAACATGGCCAGGTAGTGGCTTCTTTTTGTTGTCGTTAATGAAAAATAAGCTCAAAACCAACCAATCAGTATCTGCTTAAGTCTTTGCTTCACATCTTTTAAAAGTTTGAATTTATTTTCCTGCCTTTAATCCAGCAAATTTGGTTGACAGTCCTTTGCTAAGTGAGATGGTGACCGTAAGATGATGAGGGTCCCCTGGTAAGGACCGTGGTACAGAATACATGGGATGGTGCTCGGGCTCTTGCCAGCCTTGGCTCCTGCCGCAGCTTCTTGTTTTTGTCATTTGGCCTTCTCTTTCTCAGATGCGATGGGGAATGTTCTACTTAACCTATTAGCCTGGTTAATTGAGGTTTTATTTTCTTTTCATCTTTTTAAGTTGTTAAGTGAGTATAGTTACTCTTGGGCTTTGGGGGAAATGAGATCTCGAGTTACTTAAAAGGGAGAAAAATGATTGTTGTTTCTTAATTTTTGTAGATTTGCCTCAGTGACTCAAATTATCTAGTCATTGTTCATTTTGAAGGTATTTTAGAGAGTGAAAAATAAGCTGAAACAAGAAAGATTCATAAAATGGAGATTCACCAAGAATTATTTAACATCTGGGTCCTGGTTCCTAGATTCCTTAGAAGATTTGGAAGGCCATTTATTTTTAGTTAAACTCTGCAGTTGCCATTTATGTAGGTGAAGAGGGTTGAATATTGGCAGTTTCATCAGATTCAGGGCAATATTTCCCAAATGTGCCTCTTCTTCACTGTACTTATCTGAGCCTTCCTCCCACCTTTTTTGTGTGTTTTTTTTTTTTAAATAGTGAATTTTCTATATTTTGCTGTTTTTACTCTGGGGAAAACTTTCTTACTAAACTCTTTTTCTACAACTACTAGAAATCTCACTGGTTTGTTCATAATATGTGCTCCAGGTACATAATGCATGTAACAAGAAATAATAAGACTGACACAGGTGTAACATCATGTGACAGCTTTCTTTTTACATGTGGCATGTGCTAGCATAGGCATGGCGGAGTCATTTAAAATGGGTGGATTTTTTTATTAGTACATATTAGTGATACAGATAAGCGAGATTTGTTTTGATAAATTAGTACCTGCATGTGACCTATTTTGATTATTTTCAACCCCATTACACCTCATCTGCTTCCTCTCCCCTCTTCCTTATCTCCTTCCCCGTCTCTAAAGTCTGCTTTCTCATCACCTGTCATCTCATGAAATGGGTGGATTGCTAAAGTCAGCTAAGTGGTAATAAGGGGCCTGCCTGGAAAAAGGATGCAGGTTTCTACATACATAAAGCCAGTGAGTGATGGACTCTGGTACTTTTTCTAGCCGCCACTCAGAAAGCCTAATGGGAACTCTGGACTCTGCCAGGACCGCAGAGAGGCTAGATCAGGGCTTTGTAGGTAAGTCGAGGTGCCCAGGCAGTGATGACATTCTGACCAACATAGTCACAGGGAGTCTCTCCTGAGACAGGCTCTTCACACATGCCAGTGAGATAGTCATATTTGAAACCCATCCTTGCAGTGATAAAGTCTAAATTGGTCTCTTTAAAAATGTGTCTGAAATCAGCTGCCCTTTTTCCATTTTGTTTGAATAAGTTATTTGGTTGCTCAGCCCTGTTAGGAGTTTACATTTCTGACTTCTAGCATGTACTTATTAATAAAGCCATAGTTTCCTTGAGATTTTGTGAAGAGCCCAGGTTTCTTCGCCTCTGGAGAGAAAAAAAAGTATATAACCCATGATTCTGTTTATAGATGACAACTTTTGGAGCTTTCCTGCACAAAGGGGCTTTCTGCAGGAACTACTTCAATTTGCTGGACATGCTGGTTGTTGGTGTGTCTCTGGTGTCTTTTGGGATTCAGTAAGTATTCGTGTGTGTGTGTATGTGTGTGTGTGAGCGTGTGTGTGTGTATACTCAGGACTTTTGGCAAGATGATTTATGTAAGGAATTTTATCATAATTCATGAAGGCTAGGCATTGTTCTAATGATTTTATTTACTTAGCCAAGGTTGCTTAATTTGCCCCTGTGGCAGGAGGCCCAGTTCTTGCAGGGGCTGGTTCCAGGCTGAGGACATCCTCTCTCAGGGTCTCAGTTTCCCTTGTGTACAGGAGGGACTGGGAGCAAGTGGCCCCTCGAAGAACTTTCTGCGTGGACAGTGAAGACTTCTGTGGATTTTCCAGGATTCAGCACTGCTGACCTTTTCTTTTGGCCTCTAAAATTTTTCAGGCAGGAGAAAAATGAGGTTGAAAGTTAGTGGCCCGGATCCTTCGCTGGCATTTAGGGATCTCTGGTGAGGAGCAGCCCATGCGGCACGCTGCCTGCCTGCATTATCTAGGGGCCTGGGGCAAGACTGCAGTGGGAGCAGCAGGTGTAGTGCTTTCTCCTGCGGGCCTGTCAGTGCCTCTGTTCTGGTGCTGACCATTTGTGCTCCCACAGGATATGCTTACAGTAACCAGGGAGGGCAGGAAACCCTTTCTGCAACTCCCCTCTGTGTCATCTTCCTCAACTCCCACCGCTGCCTGGGGGAGGGAGCCCTGTGCCTTGGAAGGATATTCATGTGAGCATCTTCACAACTCAGGCCATACCTGCCCTCGCCAGCTGTGGCTCTTGCCCACCCAGCTAACTGGAGTGCTCCACATGAGCTTCGTTCTCTCACTAGGGCCTTCATGCGCACTAGCCCCTGAGCTTGAAGTCCCTCTGGTGGTGAGCTCGTGCTCCTCCGTGGGTCTCACCTGGCTATCCCTCTCTAGGCGGCCTTCCCAGGCTGCCGCTAAGGTTGTGCTCACCTGGTTGAGAAAACTGCTTTTATCCCATCATCGTATGTACCACATGGCATTGTGATTGCCCATCTCTCCTACCAGACTTAACTCCTTTGTGGCAGGAGAAGCCCCAGCAACAAAGCATTGCAACAGGTCTCCAAACTTAAACAAAAACCGAAATCTGGAAGACGCAAACTACCTAGTGTTCATGAGGTATGATCATAAAATATGGTGAATGTTTAAATTTTTTAAAAGTTTATTATAGTATAAGACACATTGCTATTAATCCCCTTCACAATACTCCCCCCTCTCTTTGAACACATTTATCTCATTATTCTTGCCACTTTCTGAAGCAATTCTGGAAGTCCTCTTTTGTGAGTGTCTTTAGGTACACTGTTGTAGCTGCTTTGATGTTCTGAATCAAATCAAAACCTTTACCTTTCATGGCCACTTTGACTTTGGAGAAGGGCCAGAAGTCACACAGTGCCAGATGCAGTGAATAAGGTGCGGATGAGGACGTACCGTCATGTTTTTATTAGCCTGCCTTTTTGTTGGACGGCACTTGGGAGTAGTGGTTGCTCCATTTTTTATCACACCTTATAAAGACACAAAAGAGAAATTCAGAGCTGCTTCAAAAAGTGGCAAGAAAAATGGGATAAATATGTTTGAAGCAAGGGGGAGTATTTTGAGGGAAATTAAGGGGCAATGTATATAATAAAAATTTTAAAATTTTAAATATTCACTGTATATTTTGATCACCCCTTGTATACTGAGTATAAGGAACAAAGCAAGTTTGTAAGTTGCATCTTTACCAAAGTCCACTGTGTGCCTGAGGCAGGGCTCTGAGTGCCCACAGGCTTGGCTTAAGTGGTCCTGCTTAATGTGTACTGGAAGGTGATCATACTTAAATTCTGAAGAGACATTAGCTCAGCTCCGTGTGGCTCTCATGCAAATTGTGTTGCGGTATTAAAGGATGAAAGTCAAGTGAAATAACTAATCTCAAAGTATTCTATCCATCCATGATGTACTTAGCTTGCTTTCTTACCTCTGCTCTTCCTAGGTCCAGTGCCATCTCAGTCGTGAAGATTCTGAGGGTCTTAAGGGTCCTGAGGCCCCTTAGAGCGATCAACAGAGCCAAAGGACTGAAGGTATTGCTTGCTTTCTTTCTGGCGGGGCTGGTTTAGGTTAGGGTTGGCTCTAATTACTTACTCTTCTGGACCAGATCTGAGATGAAGCCTGGTGGATTTCAAAGAGGGACCTTTCTCACTCATCTCTGCCATGTACTGATGGCGTTTTAAAAATTATTTTTTTAATTTGAGATTTTTTTTTAATGATTAACATTCATTTATTATTTTTTCATTAACAATAGTATCTGTGTCTATTTTAGTCTTTAAAATTTATCTTCATACAGATTATACCCAAAAGAGTTTGCATTTTCCTTAGCCCATTATGAGGTGGGGAACCCTTTGTTCCTGTGTGCCAGGCAGTGCTATGTACCCCACAGCATTTCTTTCAACTGTACTAACTTCTTTGGAAGAAACCAAAGAAGGGCCTACTTACAGGGTGCTCCTCACAGTAGCTGTGATTGCCCTGTGGCACCTCCCTGTCCATAATCTGAAAAACAAAGCGCAGGCAGGGGTCTGCATAGTTGGAAAACCATATGGAAATACCTACAAACACAGAAGCCCTTGTTGGGTGTTAGCTTACCTAGTGGCTAAAATAACAAAGGAAAATGACACCTTTCTACCCTTTCCCCGCTCTTTTCTCCCCAGCACGTTGTCCAGTGTGTCTTTGTGGCCATCCGGACAATTGGCAACATCATGATCGTCACCACCCTCCTCCAGTTCATGTTTGCCTGCATTGGGGTGCAGTTGTTCAAGGTAGAGCGATGTGCCCCTATGCCCGAGGCCAGGCTGATTGCCTTAGGGAGGAGCCTATGCTTGATTGTCTGTCTGTTTTGTACCCAGGGGAAGTTCTATCGCTGCACAGATGAAGCCAAAAGTAACCCTGAGGAGTGCAGGTCAGTGTCTGGAGAACAGAGAAGGGAATTTGGAAGAATAAATAGAAAACCTCAAGGATTCCCTGCTAGCTTTTCAGAAATTTTTGTTGGGGAATAAAAAATGCCAGTGTGTAAGGTCATGGCTGAATATATGTTGTTGGGTGTTTGTTTTGTTATTTATTTATTGATTGATTGATGCTGGGGATCGAACTCAGGGCCTCGCACTTGCTAGGCAAGCACTCTAACCACTGAGCTAAATCCCCAAGATGTTTTGTTTGTGTTTAAATTGAGGTGAAATTCACCTAACATAAAATGAGTGGTTATATGATTTGGGAGCATTTAGCGTAGTCACATTGTTGTGCAGCCATCAACTCTAGATTCAGAACTGTTTTTCATCTTGAAGGAATGGATCAATGGCTTTTGCTATTTAGTATAGAATATATAAACTGGCATATTGTAAGTAACAATTGTGAAATGTCACAAATAGCTCTCTACAGGTGGATGGCATTTCCTCCAATCAGATTGTGCAACTCAGCTCTCTGGTATGCAGGAGCTGGCTGCTGTCTTGTGGTAGATTTTCCAGGTTTCCACGCTCCTTGCTCCTGTCTCTTACGTTTGAGCCATACTTTTATTCACAAAAACTGGCAGAAGTGAGATAAAGCAGGAAGTGTTCGTGCCTCTTATTCCAAGATGCCCAGTGAATAAAAAGGCAGGCACAGACACCACTGCTCAGAGCTTAAGACTGTAGAATTTGTATGTCCCCATCTTTTGGATATGTAACTAACCCAAGTCTGGCTGCCCACATCACTTATGTTGGTTTGGGTTTCCTTTATGCAGGAAGTATGTCACAAGGCAGCAATTGTAATTTTACTTTGAGCATGCAGCTCCAGGGGCACCATTCACCCAGGATGTGGGGTGCAGAGCGCCCCCTGGAGTGGAGCAATACAGGAGCAGAGTGCAGATGCCGACCTTCCCTCTCAAAACCTGTTTCCTCGCCTGTAAAATAACAGCACACCTTATCTCGTGAGGTCCTTCCAGAAGTGAAGTTCTGTGAGAAATATTGTATGTCAGAAATTATGGAATTGTTTGGGGAAGAAAACTGGGAATATCATTAATATGAAGAGAAAGGGATGTGATAAGAATATACCTGGGCTTATTTCCCAGAGCTTTTAGAATTCTCTGTGCCAAAGCTGTGATTCTTCGGCATATACTCTGAGCCTGTTTTATGTGAGAAACATTTACTGTTTGTGGTTTCCATTTGTTAACAGACATATGCTGGATGTCTCCCTAGCTGCTGCAGAGAATACACATTGCACTAGTTGTTACTGAATAGTTTCTTGAACTGCAGGGTAGATAAATGCAGGGAGAGCAAAGGAGAAATTCACCTGTGTCATGCTCAGGTGTGTAGCTCTGTTGGGGCTGTGTGTGACATGCCTGGAGGTAGGACTGGGGCTCTGTGGCTGACTTAAATGCTGTTTCTACCTGCCATGTGTGAAGCCAGAGTAACACACACTAGTTTTCCTCTACAGGGGGCTTTTCATCCTCTACAAGGATGGAGATGTCGATAGCCCCGTGGTCCGTGAAAGGATCTGGCAAAATAGTGATTTCAACTTTGACAACGTCCTTTCTGCTATGATGGCGCTCTTCACAGTCTCCACTTTTGAGGGTTGGCCTGCGTGAGTATAGGAAACATACAGTCTTCCTGGGAGGCTCCTACTTGCTTCTCAGGGTTCTGAGCTGAGTTCACTCCTCAGGAGTGAGTCCCACTTCTGTTCTTCATAGTCTCAGACTTGTCCTGTGACTCTTTAACTTCGGATCACTTATCGTGACTTCTTGGCCCACAGGGCATCTCTGTCTGATTAGCAAACGATTAACTTCTGTGACCTGCTAACGAGGATCCCAGATCTGAAGCAGGGTGGAGTAGATCCTGAGCAGCATCTCTGGATGGGACTAAGGCATCTGCTGTACATACTCCCATTGGTAGCCATTTCAATATAGTTGCCATTCTGCTGCTCCTTCAGGGGGTCTTGATAGTGTCACAAAACGTTCATTCATTCATTCTGATACTTAGTACTAATATGTTGCCAAGTGTGGACAGTGGCCATTGTGCCATTTCTTTCATGAAGGCACGTACTTGCTTGTTCATAAAAGTGTGCTTTTGTTATTAACTCCGTGCACCATGCTGTGCTCAGCACTAGGGAAGAAAAGGAGCAGTCTGCACATGGTTCCTCCCTTCAAAGCCCTGATCTGGTAAGGGTGAAGGTGATCAAATGAGGGAGGAGTTGCAGTGTGTCCTAGTTGTGCAGAATAGGTCCTGAAGGATGGCTGAGATTTGGGTAAAGAAGGAAGACGGTAGGATGCAAAGAGGGTGGGGTTCTTGTACCTTTTTTGCTCTTTCTCTGATATCCCATGCTCAGAGGAGCTACAGAAGGTGGGCAGGCTGGTCCTTGCAGGCTGCAGAGCTCTTAATGTGCCTGTTTAAGTCATATATTTTTGGAAGCTTCTGTTGGGTACAGGGAAAATTGAGTAGAGCTTGCTTATTAGGAAGTGGGTTCTGGGAGAAAAGAGCCATGGCACAAGACCTTCACTCTGAAGAGGCCCTGGCCATAGTGCTAGTTTTGGACACTGTGCTTTAGGAAGTCATGGCGGCAGCGGAGGAAAAATGAACCAATCTGGTACTGGGGGCTCAAGGGACTAAACTCTTCTCCTAACCCTGCCCCTGGGGAGTGTGACCAGGGGCTCTTGGATCCCTCTGTGAATCCCCATAAAATGAGAATGACAGTAATGTCTGTCTTTCCAGACAGAAGCAAAGAGGAGGTGGGGGATGTAAGAATGTCTGACACAATGGGGTGTGGGCCCCAAGGGTTGAATCTGCATCAGATGGGGAGAGTTATAGTAATTTCCTTTGACCTGTTAAGATTTCTGCTTGACATTTATTTGCTTTCGGTGCTTATTTCACTTTAAGAAACTTCCCTTAGTTCTTTAGAAATACTCTGGCAGGATGCTTATCATCTGCACGTATATGGTTTTCACTTCCTGTACCTCATTACGTGCAGTATTCTTCTCTCGGTGCAACTAGAAAGAAGTGTTATTGATACTTGTGGAATCTGTTGGTTTGCAGTCCTCAAAACAGTCTTTCATGGATGATGTCCTGGGTGGCTCCTCCTCCAGGCACCAGCTGGCTGGATCTGAGGAGAAGGAGGACACCGCAGAGACTTGACTGTATCCAGAGGCCTTGGTCCAGAGGCCTTGATGGGGGCACCCTGTGAGGGCTTGACAACCAGCGCTTTAGGGAGGAGTTCAGAAGAGCTCTGGGGACATCTGGGAGGGTAGCAGACCAGACTGAAAGAGGCTAGCAGGTCCTCACTTGGTTTTTCTGCTCTCCAGGTTGCTGTATAAAGCCATCGACTCAAACGGAGAGAATGTTGGCCCAGTCTACAACTATCGTGTGGAGATCTCCATCTTCTTCATCATCTATATCATCATTGTTGCTTTCTTTATGATGAACATCTTTGTGGGCTTTGTCATCGTTACATTTCAGGAGCAGGGAGAAAAAGAGTATAAGAACTGTGAGCTGGACAAAAATCAGGTTAAAATAATACACTATTTGTCCCTTCAGGAAAAGCCTCTCCTCTTCTGAGTACCTTCCCGTGCACAGAGAGGGCACACCTTGAGCTCGGCCCTGTCCGGAGTACACCCTCAGCCAAGTCAAGTCACCCTTCTGGAGTGACAGTATGGAGAATTAGGTTCCCAGATACAGAAAAGACTGTGATTGTGAAATCCATCCCCAGACCCATTGGTGAAAATCACCACTTTCCATCATCATGGCCCACTAGCGACAGCTCATGATCTTACAGGAGTCCATAGCTGGGGGTTGGAAAACACCCACTCAGATTTCCACAGTCCCTACCAAGAGACTGTTTGATGTCTGCTTAGAGCAGATATTTCTCACCTTGGTATTACTAATGCTTTAGGCTGGATGATCCTTTTTGTTTGCGTTTCCTGAGCACTCTAGGATGTTCAGCATCCCTGGCCTCTACCCTTTGGAGGCCAGTAGCACCCCCTTCCTCCAGTAATGGGAACCAAAATATTCCCAGGTATTGGCAGATGTCTTCTGGGGAAGCTGAGTTGCCCCTGGTCCAGAGCTGCTGACTTAGGAGAAAGAACCCTCTAACACCATTGGGAAGGTCAGGTACTATGAACTTGGGACTAAGGTTCCTCCAGCATTATTCATTCTTTATCTAGTACCTGGTTTTAGCTGGTCTGGTAGAAGTAGGGGTTTTAACTATGCTTACATGGTACCATGAGGAAGCCATGCTCTGGCCCTGCTGTGCCCGCACCTGCTGGGTGACACCGGGTACATTCCTGTTCCTCGCAGGGATTTCTCCCTTATCTCTAAATGGAGGGTATTAAGGAGTTGCTCCTTACAGGTTCTCTGGAACCCCCCAAATGGCTGTGAGATTGAGGGTCTATTCTAGGAGTTTTCCCCAGTCCTTGTGCTGTAATATTTCTGGTTAGCAATGACAGGGTAAGCAAGATAGACCCAGCAGCCTGGGCTTCCTGAGGTGAAGTGGCAATCCCATGATGAAGCACTCTGTCCCAGGCTGCAGCTATACCTGCCGCAGGAAATGTGGGGATGTACTGGCTTGGTTTGTAGGAGAACTTTGCTTTGAGTGGCCAGGGTGTCCTTGCAGACCCCACAGTGACAGTCAGAGGGAAGCCTGGATCACCTGTTTGTCTGCTGGAGGAAGATGACAGTGAGGGCAAGGCCCAGGCCAGTCAGAAGGGGCTGGGGCTGTAAGAATGTCAGCAGTGCAGTCCCAGCGAGGCTCAAATCCAAGAAGCTGAGATCGCTGGAGTCAGCGTATGAGGCCAGAGCAGCACTGAGTCCTGGACGCCGGAAGCCTGTCTGAAGCCTGCCCGTACCCAGAGCCAAAGTATGAGAGTAGGGCAGGGCTAGGTTCTCAGGAGGAGCTGAAGGCTCTCAGGGTTGGAGGCTCCCTCTGGGCTTGCTGCAGAGGGCAGACCAGTGTCCATCCCCAGAATGAGTGGAAGGACAGTGCTCTAGGTAGACCCAACCTTCGTTCAGTCCAGCTGTCAGTATCATTAACATATTCTGGCTCTGGAGAGGCATCTTATGTAAGTCTGTCTGAGCTGCCAGACTCCCAGTCTCAGAGTGAGCATTAACCCCCCTGCTTCTTAGAGATTTTATGCTTATTGGTAGTTGGTTTCCTCTCCCAGAGTGCAGCAAAGGCAACCCTGAAGATATGCCCCACCCTCAGAGAGGAAAGGCAGTGATAAGGCCTAGGCGCACTCCTTCCTCCACTTGTATATACTTTGCAGGACCTCAGCAAAAACAGCAGAAGCTCTGGACTACTGTTTCATAGTAAGCAGGATGGGTTCTCTGCTTCCCTGTGGGCTTGCTGTGAGGAGCACAGACAGCAGTGGAGGCCTGCCCCGTAGGTGACTCCATGGTGCCGTGCAGGACAGGTGCTGGCTCATGTCACCCTCACCGTTGTCCCTGGTCCTTTCTCAGAAGGCTGGAGTGAGGTCTTACAGAGTAGATGACACTGTGTGCTCCCTCCTAGAGGTGCTCAGAACCCAGTATTTGCCTTTTTCTGCCGTTGCAGCGTCAGTGTGTTGAATACGCCTTGAAAGCACGTCCCTTGCGGAGATACATCCCCAAAAACCCCTACCAGTACAAGTTCTGGTACGTGGTGAACTCTTCGCCTTTCGAATACATGATGTTTGTCCTCATCATGCTCAACACACTCTGCTTGGCCATGCAGGTAAAAATGGAGACAGCCGTGGGGACCAAGTGTGGGCGTTCTGCACAGCCCCGTACCCCAGATTCTGAGGGTAGAGTACTGCCCCTCACAAGAGGATGGGTTTGATTTTCTGATGTTATTGTGTGGCAGAGATCTATTCTGACTGACTGTTGTTAGAATAGGATTGTTCCTTTGGTTGAGACTGTCCATGCAACATGATGGCAGGTAACATTTCCACAGAGCCTGCATGTGGTGTTCAGCTCCACATGGGCCTTGTATGGCCAGAGAATGAGTGAGGACCAAAGCTCTGGAGTTCGTCAGGCAGGCACTTTAGTCCTGGCTTTACCAGCTAGGTAGTCCTGGAATATTGCTTAAACCCCCTGAACTTTACTTTCTTCATTGGTAAGGTGGGGCAGTCTATTACATTTACCTCAGAGACAGGGTATAAACTGTACTGTTGGTGTCAGGCACTTTGATCTGGGCCTACCACATAGTAAAACCCAGTATTGAAAAGCAAAACCTAAGTCATATTCCTGTCTTCAAGAGGCTCCCAATTGTGGGGGAGGCAGTTCTAGTTCATGAAATACTAGTTCACCTCAAGTACTCCAGTTATTTCTTGCTGACATCTGAGGTAAGTCATGCAACTCACTTGATGTAGCCAACTCAGAATACAGTGTGGTATCAACAGTGACTGTTTTCAGAAGTTATGTTGACTACTAGATATCAAATTAGGGTGCTTGCTTTGGCAGCATATGTACTAAAATCAAGGAGACAGGACAGGAAACACAGACCAAAGTCTAGATCCAGATTTTGCCCAAACTTTAAGAAATCTCCTGTCTGGAAAATGGGCCAAGGATAAGGATAAGGTATTTGGCACTTTTCTTAAGAAATATTTATGAGTGAAAAGAAGCATGTGTTGATGTATGGAAAAGTACAAAGTCAAGGTAATGCTGTCTTTTATTAAACATAGCCCTAAATAGCATAAAATTTATCCCTGACCAAATTGTACCTTTATTCATAGACATTTTAGTGGTGTCTGTATTGTGCCTTAGTTGAGAGCCAGACTATAAGCTCTGCCAGAAGAAAGAGTGAATTCCCCTTATCCTGTGCTGAGAAGTAAATGTGTTTTCCCCTCCATCATCCAGTCATCCTCATCTTGTCACAGACCCCTGTGCTTTGTGGGAGTCGCCGTGTGGTGCAGTACCAGTTGGTCCATTGGGAGGCGGTGCTGCCAAACCATGGACAGTGCCTGTAAGGGCCCAGGGGCTGGGGAGCCACACTTGCGAGGGTGTGAGATTGCGGCCAACTCTCTGAGAACTATATCTCTGTCTTCATCCACAGCACTACGAGCAGTCCAAGATGTTCAATGATGCCATGGACATTCTGAACATGGTCTTCACTGGGGTGTTCACCGTCGAAATGGTTTTGAAAGTCATTGCATTTAAGCCTAAGGTGAGTTGCTGAAACCACTTTGAGATATTGCTGAATCACTCCAGAGAAGTGCCCACTTCCTGTTCGCCTTGCGCTACTGAATTATGCTAAATTGTTTGGACTGCTAACTGGGTTACCACCTGGTAATATTAAAATCTGATTAGGGCATTTGTGTGCAGGTAGGAGAATAAATCTACAAAAACAAAGCATCATGAAAAAATTTCTGAGAAAAAGAAGAAGAGGCGAGAAGTAGGAATTTGTAGGCTGAAGATTGTTTTGAAACCTGATTTTGTTTCTAGAATAGCATGTATCATGCCATCTCAGGAAAACCTGCCTTCTTATCTGAGCATTGGGGAAAATGTTCTGACAACCATCAGAAAGAGTTTGACCTTGATTTTTCTTTCAGATATCTAGCATGGAGATTGTGGTTTTGGTTTGTTCCTGGTCTTACATCATCCTTTTCACCTTCTATGGAAAGTTCTAATACTAATTGCGGTCCTCTCACAGTTGTAGCATTTTTGTTTTTTTGACTTAGAAAACTTTCACTTGAATTTAAGAAATTGAGATATAAAATAAGGTTATTTTGAGGACTTAGCCTAATGCATCTCTTTTGGGAGGGAGTGAATCCGGTCGCACGCTGGCAAAGATTGTGGTGTAATAGGCAGTGTAGTTCATTGTTAAAGAGCAGATTCTAGACCGGACTGATTGGGATCTTTGTTCTGCTACTTACTAGCTTAAGCAAGTTACTTCACTGCCCCGTGCCTTAGTTTCCTCATCCATAACCTGAGGATGCTGATACTCCTATTTCCTGGGGTTGTTGTGAGGAGTGAAAAATTACTATACTGTATTCAGTGCTTAAAAGAGTGCCTGGCATGTGGAGCCATGCTGTAGACCGTCAGCTGCTGCCACTGTTACCACCACCACTGCTCTCATCGTCGAGCAACAACATCCTCGACAGAGAATCTGAGCCGAACTGACCTGTGGGACACTCAGGCCTCAGTCTCCTTCCTAGCACAGATCCAAACTGTCGGAGTAGGAGAGTGACAGCTCAGGGGCCCAGTTATTTGTTACCTGCATGCAAGGTATCGAACAGCACTAATATAAGTAAGGCATAGCTTAAGAAGTGAATGGTTTCACATACTCCGTAATTACATGAAATTCTAATTCCAAACTGTTCCTTTCTTTAATTTGAATTAATTTCTATGCAATCTTTATCAGATCTTTGTGGACCAAAAAGAAAGGACATTTGTAAGTGATTAATTGGGGTGATTGCAGTGGGGTCCAATTTGCCACTTTATGCATGGCCAGATGTTACCTACTGTGACTTGTCCATGTCTTCATACATAAACATACCCTCCTTTTCCAAATTCATCTTAATTTCCTTTACGATTTTGGTTTGCTTCCCTCTTCCCTTTACTTCTTTGAACAATACTTGTCTAAGCTGATGGGAAAGGTTGCAGAATAAGAATGTGAAAAGTACTTGAACAGTCCACATGGAACATACCTGTTGAATGTTTCCCAGATTCCCTGTGCTGTGTCCTCTTTGGCCTGGTGATTAAACTCTGCAGTTTTTGAATGGTCGTTCCAGGCTGAGGAGAAAGTACACTTGCCCACAGTGTGTGAGTGTGTAAGAATATGCCTTATATGTGTATGTATGTGTAAATGAGCATTTGTGCCTGATTCGTATGCACTTGATGGTCATATTCATAGCGTGTGTACACGGATGTGTGTGTGTGTGTGTGTGTGTGTGTGTGTGTGTGTGTGTGTGAGTGAGTGAATGGCCAGTGTACTAACAGGGCACTAATAGGCCAGTGTACTGATGACTTGGAGCACACTGCTCAGCCCAGCAAATCTCCAACCCTGGGAGGAGAGTTCAGAGGCGTGTGAACAGATGGGTGATACCAAGGGGAAATGAGTAGCTAATTTATAATCAGTACTGATAGATCGGAGTTTTTAAATGGGTGATTTCCGCCAGAAACTGCAATGCTTTGTAGTTTTACTAGCAAGATATTTTCATAGCATAAGATGGCCTCAAATTATAATTGAGAGAACTTTTAAAGTAAAAATACTATACTGCACTTGAAGAACTCTGTCCATGCGTTCACCAAAGCCTGGGGAAATAGGTCTTGTACTACTATGTGTCTGGGTGTGCAGAAAAGAATGAATTCACCAAGAAGCAAAGCTCTTCTTGAAATCTTCCTGCCCTTTTTTCTCATTCTTCTTTTTGGTGTCTGTAAGCCAAGCCCAGGCAAGGGAGGTCTTTTACAGAGAAGCCAATGGGGCCCCTTCTGTCGTAATGAAGTGGGCTAAGCAGGCTGAGGAGAGATGTTGTCAAGCCTGCAGAGGGACAGGTGTTCTAAGGAGATGGTCACATGGGACATCAGTCTTACCTCAGAAGAGTCTGTATCTTTTTTGAGGAGTTCTGTACCAGGATTCCTGAGCATTGTGTGGGCACATCTTCTAGGAAGACTCAACATCATCTCTGTTAAAAGGTGGGAGTTGCAGTTGTTAGGTAAAACAAAGGTACAAAGTGAAGTTAGACACAATCCTTACTGGTAGGTAAGAAGGCATTTCAGGAGGCAAGGGTTTACAAAGTTTGGAGATTCCTGACGTGGAGGACTTTTTGTATAAAGGGGATCTGACTGAGAAATGGGATCTCATAATAGAGAGCGTATTTAGAGGGAAATGGTGCAAGGCTGTGTGGGATGAGGTTCCCCAGCACCCTCAAGCAGGAAGGTTGGGGAGGGGGCAGAGGTCAGAAACCCAGAACTGGGTGCTTCCGCAATGGGGAGCCAGTCTTTCTTCATAGGAAGGGTTAGCTTTGGGTAACTAACTGGTCAGGCAAGAGTAGAAGGTGATGAGAAACCAGAGAGCAGAAGAATTAGGACAAGGCAAGCAGTTATTTAGTTTATTATGTTGAGTACCCAAGGGAAAATCCACCTGTTGGGTGTTGACGTGGTATGCTTGTGCTTGCATCTTGGAGTTGATCATGCAGCCGTAGGATTTTGAAAGGTAGGCTGTAATTCACAATTTAGGTAAAAAGACAAATGCCGTTCCCCTGGCCTTTGCCTCCAGTGCTCCCAGCAGAAGCTACTAGAATTGTCTGATCAGTTTTCATGGTCCAAGGAGGGACATTCAGGAAGAGAAGCCTTTTCCAAAGTATTGGCTCGAGAAAGTGTAAAGATCACTTCTGGGGAGTCGGAGCTCCTGTCTTTCTGGGTTCCCTCTGCGTGTCTCCAGCTATCACCCCTCCCGTATTTTGTCCAGGACTCAGTCCAGGCCCATGCTATATCTGTGATGGTTGTGAGCTTTTCCAGTTTTAGTCCTTAAGACCTTTTGATCTTGGTTCTACCTTGAAAATGCCTGATTTACACTCCTAGCCACTTGGGCTTGGAAAAAGGAAAGGGTGGGTTTGTGAAAGAAGGAAGTGTTTTGTGCCGTCTCTGCTTCTGTGCACAGCCAGCGCGCAGTGTGCGCTGGGTGGTCTCGTCCCACTTGTTTTGGAGGCCGTGCTCCCTGCGCCAGGGCGCTCAGCAGGAGCAGGGCTTCTTTAAGAAGTCCCAGCAGTCTCCTCAGCCTCCTGGGGAGTCTCTATCTCCTGGGAGCAAACCTAATACTGTCTTTTCAGTTCTTCTGTGATCACATCTTTCTAGATGACTTGTTTTCAATACCAAATAATGCTTAAACCAGATATTACTGCCCTTAGAATGTTACACTGGGTTCCTTGGTAGGCTCCATCCTCTCGTCCTGTCCCTTTGGTCAGTGTCTCCCAGCGCTCCCTCATGGTCCTCTTCTCTCCTTGTAAGGTGTACATGTGCCCAGGCCTTGTGGCCCTGTCTCACCCAGGCCTGCCTGCCCTTTTCCCTGGCCACTGTGCTTGCCTGTGTTCTCAGTGGTCTCTGCTTCTGGCCTGAACCTTTTGTGTTCATCTTCCATTTACTCTCTTTGTAAACAAAAAGCCCATCAAGCCCCTTTTCCAGAGAGATTCTGGCCCTGGCTACTGCTTTGAGAAGAAAATATGTTTTCTTACTCTAATATTTCTAGTCCTCCAGAAAATACCAGTTCTCATGTATTTCTGCCTCACTTCCTGCAACTCTCCTGCCATTCTTCTTCCCTACCCCATCACCAAACATGAAAATGCTAGATGTGTCCATGCCCACAGACCTCTGACTGGAAGCTCTTCTTCCCCTCTTGTCATACTGTGGCCTTCTGGAAGTGCTACCCTGTTGTGACCACCAGCCCCACCAGTCCAGTCCAGACCACACCTTCTCTCCATGCGTGCATCTGTGAGGTCCTTACCATGCTGATGTCAGTAGTGCTCCAAATCTCTCTCCATTTGCTGATAAGCAGCTGCTCCAGGCCACAGGCTGTCTTTGGGTCCACAGTGCCTCATGTGATGCCTGCTATATGGTGGATTCTTAGTAAAGACTGGTGGACTGAAGAAAGTAGTAAAGGATGAGTGTGTAGGTGCAGCGTAAGACAGTACTTGCTTTTCTATCACAGGCTATGGGGTTAGCGCAAAGTTGTTGAACTGGGATACATTTTCCTAAATACATTTCCCCACCTTGCCTTCAGAAAAGCTTACGCTAGTTAGAAAGCTGTCAGTTAACAGTTCTACCCAAAGTTGGCACTGTGGATCATCACTTGGATCAAGTATTGCCCAAACGATCCCTGCCAGAAATTGCTAAGTGATCCGACTGCCATGGTAAATGACAAAAGGCAGGTCATCTGTATGTTTCTTCAGATCTGGGGGGCTGGGGATTTAGCTCAAGTGGTAGAGTGCTTGCCTAGCAAGCACAAGGCCCTGAGTTCGATCCCCAGCAACCCCCACCAAAAACAAAACAAAACAAAAACCTTTCCCATTCAGATCTGCAGATGAGAGTGAATCCGGGCAGGAAAAAGAATCTGGACTTGGGCTGCTTTTCTTTTTCCCATTTGCAACCATTCTACACATGTTACTCCTTGTCTTGTGCCAAGTCTAAATAGAGGTGCAGGAATAGTGAAAGTCCAGGCTCTGTCTTCCAGGAGCCCACTGTTGGGCAGGAGGCAGACACAGACATCAGTCAGGATAGGCTTCTTAGAAATAGTGGAACTTCTAGCTCCAAGGGCTCTTTTAATTTGCTTCGTAACTTTAAACGTCCAGAGTCAGAAAGGTTTCTGAGCAATCAGTGTTGTTGCATGTGGCTGACTTGTTTGGTTTTTTCAATAGGTGGAGCTCTGAAAAAGAAAAACAGATAGTTAGACAGGCAGACAGACAGAAAGACAGCCAGCCAGACAGAAAGACAGACAGACAGAGAGACTGACTGATAGATTTGATTGCTGGTTCCGCTTGAAGGGCCCCAGCTTCAGAGTTCAGTTGTAGGAGATCACGTTATTATCAGCTAAGAGGCGAGAGCCTGGAGATGTGTTCAGAGCCCGTGGCTCATCTTGCGGTTACCCAGATGCTATGTACTGTGCTGTCAGTGAGGAAAGGGTGGGGGAACTGAGTCATGCTCACTTGACAGTGGTTTTATTAAATAGGAGGCTGCTAAATGGGGAACAGTATGTGGGAAGAAAGGGAGGGCTGGCATTGTCTGCCTCCCCTGGACTCCTGACAGAGCCTTTGATTCTAGCCACCTGTACCAAGTCAAGCCTCCTGTCACCTAGATTAGGGGCGACAACCTTTGGTCCATGAGCTATTAGGGTTTTGGCACTATTTTGTGAGTGTAAGGGATTTCAGAGAGGAGAGGAGAGGAAGACACAGACAGACAGACACAATGAAGATTTCCAAGAAGTTCCTGGACCCAAAAGAAGTGTTAAACCCCTAACAGGTTGATTCAAAAGGATTTTACCTGCCCCAGTGCCCCAGCATTGCCTTGGTGGAGGATAGCTTCTCAGCTGATCATTCAGAGAATGGATATCAGGAGTAAAATCCCAAGATGAATGAAGGGCTATTGTCCACTGCACACGGGCTGGGTCTGGCCTCCAGTGAGTCCCATAGAGTGACAGGAGAGACACAGACACAAAGCATATGGTTCAGGCAGCGCCGGGTCACACGCCACATTAGAGAGAAGGGAGGATTTCGGCCTTCACTGCTCCGTGAGTACCCTGGAGGTCTGGCGGCTGGTCCTGATCAAGAATTGGCTCACAGCCTAAACCTGCCCTGGAGGAGGGGAGAGGATCACCATGCTCTCTTTAGCTTCTGAGTTGCTCTGAAGTCCATAAAGATAAGGACAGGTTCTGCCTCTCAGTGTAGTCTGCGGCACAGCTGCCAGTCAGAACTGTCTGTCACCTTTTGCAACAATGTAAGTGATTTCAGAGGACCCAGAAAACTTACAGCCCAGGGACATCAGCTCCAACACAGAGGACTCAGCCCAGTGCCTCTAGCTTTTTCACCAGGAGAAGGAAGGAGCATGCTCCTTTACATCCAGGTGCCAGCTAGAGGCTTTGTTCAGCCCTTGACCCATGTCAGATGTCATGAGTCCAAGCGGCAGAGATACCCATCTTCCCTCAGTTTTGCCAGCCAAGAATCAGGAGTTTGTGAGGGAACAAGCTAAGACTTTCTTGTACCTTGTAAGTAATCACTTTTTAGATCTTCTTGTTAGACTTTTTTTTTTTTTTTTTTTTTTTTTTTTTTTTTTTTTTTTTTTTTTTTTTTTTGGTGCTGGGATTGAACTCAGGGCTTTGTGCTTGCAAGGCAAGCCCTCTAACCACTGAGCTAAATCCCCAGCATTTGTTAGACTTTTATACACAGATCATCAGACTCGGTGTGGGCTGAAGCCTTTTGCCATCTTCTAGGGCTGCCGAGAGAAGGTTTGGGAGAGTAGCTGTCAGTGAGAAGCTCGTGTAAGAGAGGTGTTGTGGCTGTTGGGGAGAGAGGCCCAGTGGTCAGAAACCACATAGTTGGATGGGAAATCTCGGGTTATTTAGCAAGAAATTAAAACAATAAAAGGTCAGAGTGTAATAACTTCCCCCTCAATAGGGGAAAGTGATTAACAGTAAGTAGAGTGAACCTTCCTGATCCAGTTATTAGGACAGTCAACACATCCCACATTTTCTGTAGTGTCACAAAAGGCTGTGGCTCTGTGGCTTCCTCTGGGTCTGCATTTGATCACTAGCTCCCAGGACCTGACACTTCAAAGTACCTCCTGCTCTGGTTTTCTTAATATGACACTAAGTGTACTCAGTTTTAAGCCTGCTGGGCTCCTCTTTATGTAACTCAGACCTGTTTTTTTTTTTATTTCCTAAACGTTTTCTGACTTTTTGAGAAGAAACAGTTGCTTTATAGATAGTCATTGACCTTGACAGTCTGTCTCCAGCAACCAGAAGTCTCCTGGTGCTGTGTGCCATCCTCCCCACCACCTCTGAGGGAAGGCTTCCTGTGGTGGGGAGACAGCAGGCACTAGAAGGTGTAAAATGGAAGGCACATACACATGAATTTTAAGGCTCAGGTGTGGGATATCGTACTTTAGAACTGGCACAAGACAGAAGGACCTAAAAGACAAGAACCTTGACAAGCTGGATGACCAGTAGGGTGCAAATTAGTTGAGAAAGAGACATCACCGTGTGTCAAGCACTAACTGGACTCAAGGTCTGGGCTGGTTATTGGTTTGGTGGAAGTGAGGACAGAGTAAGCAGTGCAGTCCCACCTTCAGAGGGCTTTCAGTATAGTGGACCTGCAGAGATCAAGACATGAGAGAGATACAGACAACATGATAAAGTGTAAGCAATCTAGAGGGGCCAAAAAGTTTCCATGAAGGTGCTAGCGTTGATCTGACCTTGAAGGAGGAGGTGCATAGGGGCAGGTAGGGTTGGGGCAGGTATGGGTGTTAGCTTTGCAAAGGCATCCGGAGTGGGGGAAGAACCTGCTCATGTTTTTGCGAGGTGAAGGAGAATCCTCTTAGCTTGGAGGACTGAGAGGGAAGGGAAGGGCAAGAGTTGAGGTGGAAGAAAGAGCCTGTTGGCCAGGGCTTCTCTGAAGGATAGTGGGAGCTTTTGAACATCTCTTTGTCCTTCAGTACTTCTTCCTCTGTAGAACCTGCTTTGGCTTCCCTGCCCTGGGCCCATCTACTACCACAGCCACAGTGCTGTGCCTTGGGGAAACACACAGCATTTCCTTGACTTACCTATCCATGTCCATCACACTGACAGCTCTTTGTAGACAGGGTCTTGTCTTGGTCATCCTGACACAGGGCATAGCTTTTGAAATACTTGCTGGACTAGAGAAGCAAGAGAGGGCTGCTGGTCTGTTTGAAGGGGCACAGAAATGAAAAGTTGTGAAGTGCCTGCTGACAGTGCTCCTTAATGGGGAGAAGAGAAGTGAGTGGGTGATGGGACCCCTCGGAGGGAGTAGGAGAACCTTATTCCTTCATCAGCTGGCAAGGACTTGGGCCAGCACACTGGGTGCTAAGGCTGGGTTGCCCCCTTTCTGCTCAGACCCATGGATGTGTGACGTGTGTGTATGTGTGTGCATGTGTGCGTGTATGTGTATCTGTGTGTGCATGCGTGCACACCCACCCTCTCACACATTCCCTCTCTCACACACAGGTGCACAACTGCCCCCTATGCCCCTTTCCACCAGTAGACAGTATTGTTGCCTCCCCTTTGGCTTTCCCACCCGACCTGGTTGCCATGGGTGCTGCGGGGACTCGGATGTGTCCCTGTATGATCCGTGTAATGTTTCATTCATACCTGCTCATAAACATCTGCCCCCTGCCTGCTCTGTCCAGGGGTATTTTAGTGACGCCTGGAACACGTTTGACTCCCTCATCGTAATCGGCAGCATTATAGACGTGGCCCTCAGCGAAGCAGACGTGAGTATGCACCTGGTGTGGCCTGCATCCTCTTTCTTCTGTCTGCGCATTCTGCTTCCTGCCCTGAAGTGGCATCACCTGGACAAGTCACAGATCCTAATGGCACTTGGTCTGAAACTAGGCATTTCAGAGGAAGGCTGGGGGAAAGGATCTTTTAGTGTAGAACTTTAGCTCAGGGCCTTTGCAGGCACAAATCACCTTTGAATGCTGGCAGTCTGGCAGCACTGACCCCAGGAACTAGTAGGCAAGGTAAGATAGGGCGTCTCTAATTGTTTTTATTTGCTGTGTCAGAAACAATACCCAAAGTAATATGTCTGTGATATACTTGTCTTGGGGCAGTTTTTCAAGTAGCTGAGTGGCATAATGCTAGAATGTTCCCCTTCGATAACACTGTCCTTCTCTTCTTTTTTCCTCTTGTGCTTCCTCTCTTCTGTGGCTTCTGAATGCTTGCCCTAACAGCACTATTTCACTGATGCATGGAACACTTTTGATGCCTTAATTGTTGTTGGTAGCGTCGTTGATATTGCTATAACTGAAGTGAATGTAAGTAGCAAATTTTGTGTCCTATAATGTGATTGTTTTCATTAAGTCTGATTTAGAAGAGATTAGAAGTCTCACCCATGACTGCCTATACTTCTTAGAATTCCAGACACACATTCTTTTTCAAAGATGAACAATTTTTAGTCTCTCATCTCTGACCCCATGCCCACCCCCCTCTTACCCTGAAGAAGTGGGGAAATAAACACAGAATTGCAATTTTGGAGCTAAAACAGTATTTTAATAATCATATTAAAGATTTAGGAGCTAGAATTTAATTGTGGGAGTATATGAACACTATCCCTGTCCAGCTGTGTGACCTTGGCAGGTCACCTGACTGCTTTGTGCCGTAGCTTTTCTAGCTGTAGAATGGAGTTAGTAATGTATGCCTTTGTACCCGTGGCATTTCTGGGAAGGTGTAGGAGGGAGCCATGGCAACTGGGCCTAAGCGTGTGGCAGCTGCCCCTGCTCAGGTCTTCTGCTGTATCCTGAGTCTGCTCTGAGTCTGGCTGGTGACACTGGGGAACATCCAGACTGTAGCTCCTCAAAGAGTGGTGCGCATGGACTAGGGGGAGAGGGGCCTGGTGTGCGTCAGGGAGGAGGCCGTGCTGCTTTGTCACATGTGTGTGCGTCTCAATGAGAGAGCTTGTGTCTAGCAGCATGGTAGGGGGAGCAATCCACTCCACAGACATTCCAAGAACCCCTTCAGAAGGCAGAGGCTTGAGAAGGAAGCACACCTCCCACCCGCTCCTCTTGCCTGACCCGTGCTTGACTGAAGACCTGAGGCAGGCAGAAAGGTCCCTGTCCGCCTGGTCTGGCACCAGTCCATAGCAGCTGTTCGTGGGTATCCAGTGCATATGACCTTTGAGGGGACAAGCAGAGCATGGGGAGGAATTGCTGTACGGTCTTGGCTTCTGTGCCATGTTGCCAATCCAGCCCTGCCCCCACCCAGTGCTCCACCTGGCTGACATCTGTGAGGCTGAGATTATTAGGTCCATCCTGGTGCCCAAGCAACACTTATCAGATGACTATAGTGGAATCCCTTAGGGTAGGACAGGAAACAGCCTGGCAATCCTGAGACCTGCCAGTTCCATCCCTACTTCAAACCTGACTTGTTAGATCAGGGCCTCAGTTCCCTCATTGGTCCAGCAAAATGAGTCCTACCTGCCCTCCCTGCCTTGTAGGTATATTATGGAGATAAGATTATATGAATCTTTGTAAAAATACTTGGTAAAACCAAAACATCATGGAGGTGCAGCAATATTCTTGTAAGTATAGATTTTCTATGAAACAAGTGACATGGGATGTAAGATGTTAGTCACCATGTCCATGAAGGTATGATGTAAGATTCACCACATGCAAGTCCATACCATGACAAGATATTAAAATGGTATTGTGCTAGGCCTACGTACACACATCTCTCAATCTCCTTAAGCCTAGACTTATGCAAATTCTACTTTATATATAATATTCCATAAGGCAGTATAAAATTGCCAGTCATGGTATGTAAATGATGCAAGGTTATAAAATAATCTGGTACTAACTCTCCCGAGTTAATGGCCAGACATCTGTTGCCTGATTAACCACATACATCAAGGAATACTTACATGAAAATTGTAAGTCAGAGACAGCCTGTGATGGAAATGAAGGTACAATAAGCTGTCATCCTAGCAGGTCTCCCTGGAGCACTAGTACTTGAAGTACTGGCCATCTGGAGGGTATAAATTCCTAGTTTCTGGGTACCAGGATGTGGCCAAGGTTTGTTTACCAAGTGGACAGCCAGCTTTCTCATGCTGCCCCACTGCTGGCTGGCAGAGTGGCGCTGGTGCACGCAGGGCAGCACTCAGCTTCCTGGCTTCCTCACATGTGCTGGGTGGTAGCCCTGCACCTCCCGCTACACCTTTTCCCTTCAGCACAGCCCCGCCTGGCAGTGCCTCAGTGTTGTCCTGCTTCACTGTGTATCGGGAAGGGACCGGGTCTCTACTCAAGTTTCTAGTTAGTGCTGGGTATCTGTCCAAGGCAGGCTTTCTTGAGACCCATTCATGGCATTCCGTTAACACCTCAGCATCACACTGGTGAGCATTCCCCGTGCTGTGCTGTACCCTGAAACCAGACGCTCCTTAGCCACGGCCTTGTCAGTTCCCCACCTTGTACTGGAAGTAAAATACCACCCGAGGAAACCTCAGGGTTTCTCTGCTGGGCCCTGGGGCAGAGGGAATGCTCGAGGCCTCCTTCTCATTTATTCCATCTTTCAACACACGTTCACTGGGCATTTTACCATTTGTAGTCCCTGGGCTCAGCCCTGGGGAGACTCAAAGATTGAAAAGAAAAAAAACAAAAAAACAAAGACCAGATATTCTTAGCCTCTGATGGTATAAATACGTAAGAATGAGCCTGTTGATTCCTACACCTTCTCCTCTCCACACATGTGGAGCTCCCCAAGGGAGCAGTGCATGTCGCATCCTTGGATACTTTGTCCCCTGAGCTCCCAGGTCAGTTGAGCATGAACACCCGTTGTCCCTTGTTGGCTGGTTTTATCTGCCATACAATCTTTTTTATTTATTTATTTATTTGCAATGTTTAACCTGCTGTGCTCTCTCCCCCAAACTCTGTTGATCTTTCTTTTCTGTTGCCTAATTGATTTTCATGTTGGTTTTATTTTTAGAAAATTGTAGCGGCAAGTATATATAAACATATATACGGTGAAGTCTTTAAAGCAAAAGCACTTCTAGAGACTGTATAGTTGTTTTCGGCCCCCCACATTTGGTTTTCACTGTTTTTCACAGGACATGCTAAGGATTGGTCATGGCCATCTAAATTGTTTCCCCTCCCCATCATCTGGCTGAGGCCTGACCTCAAGCCTCCTTGATCAGTCACCCTTGGTTCTGTGACTTGCCAACACAGTCTTCAAGAATGAATTATTTGGCCTGGAACTGAGAAATCAAGCTCACATTTATCTTCTCTGCAAAAACATTTTGGATGGTCCTTTGCGTTGTCCTGCCGCATGCTCACCCAGCCCTGTCCATCGTGCTCCCTCCTCCACATCCCCCGCCCTGCTTGTTCATGGTGTGATGGCCCTCATGGCCTTATCTCCTTTGCATTTGGTCAGAACATCACCAAGCTGCTAAAATATTGGATGACGACTGGTAGGCTCACTTTTGCTCCCTCTTTAGTGCCCGTTTGTTCCTGGAATGGTGAGATGACCCACGACTGTTTTTCTGACCCAGCGATGGTTATTGCTGACATTTAGCCCTCATCCATCTTTATTGCCTAGGAGGCAACATACTTGTTTGGAAACCAGGGCTGCCTTGTTATTACTTCTCAAAGAGCATGTAAAAAGTCAGTAAGAGCTCACTATCAGGACCCAAGAATTGTCCCTGCTTTAGGAGTCACCTGGTTTAGACCAAGCCACCACAGCTTCACTTGGCTTCTTGTCCTGGACCCAACTCCATGTGCCAGCCTTTCCCGGAACCAGACCCAAGAATATAGCCTGTTGAAGGATCTACTGAGACTGTCAGTTCCAAGTCCCAAGATGACAGTGGGATTTTCTTTGTTGAGAATAGCTCATACAGTCCTTTGAGGTCATTTTTGAAAAGCTACTTAGGGACCAGTCCTTCTTTTATCCTTTGTCCGCTCAGGGTGATTTGTGGGTGACCCCAGAGTTGAGCATTATGTCAGCTCACTGTGTTCCATCTCCACCCTCCACCAGTTACCTTCATTTGCAAGCCTCCTCCGTGCCTTTAAGGAATATGGGGATGGAATCTAATCTCTGCCTCCAAGTACTGAGCTCACATCAACTCCAAAAGCCACTGCTAAGGTATAAGCCACTCAGATTGGGCTTTTCTAGTGGCCCCACTGTGATGACCACTTTGCTGGCATGAGAGGCCAGCTGAGTACTTGATCTAGGTTTACCATGAGCTAAGATAGACTGAAATTCTCAGCTCTAGAAGCACATTTGAATCATCCAAAAGCTTTGCAAATTTCCGGAGTGCCAGCATGTTCCAAATCAGAATCTTTGGGACAGGGTCCCCACGAGGTTTCAGTGAAGTGAGCTGCTCTGCCCTTTCATCAGGCTAACATCTGTAAGTTGGGCAAAGCCATCCTCGGGGTCCTTCCAGTGTGGAAGATATTTTGGCAGCGTGCATCGTCCCCCAGTGATGCCAGCGTCATCCTCCCTCGAAGCAATCCTCCTATCCATGGGCACGTGGTGGGAGGGGTGGTGTCGCAGGTCACAATCAGGGTGCATGCAGCCTGGTGTGGTGTTGGTTCTTTCCTTCCTTCCTTGCATGTTGTGCCGCCTTGTCCTCAACAAATGCTATCTCCTCCTCCCTTTTGTTTTAACGAGAGAGTTCGAATTTCACAGTCCATGATTTGTCATACTTCAGAGATAAGTTTAAAAAAAATGTACACTTTGAAAGTCAGTTTGACTGCTGATTTCATGTACTGCAAGGACAGGGACCATGAAGAGTCTGTCATGGAGCAGGATGGGCAGGGGCAAGCAGAAGACGGAGGCCAGACCGTGCTTCTTCCCAGCCAGCAGGCCTCCTGTGCTCTTGCAGGTCCCACACGTGTCATGGGCATTTCAGGAATTTCACTGTAGGGTGCTTTGTCTTCTGCACACTGATCCCCGACGTGTAGGCGGACAGAGGCCCACAGCTCAGACTCACACATGTACACTCAGCTACGTGGGCAAGAGTCGAGCCTCCCTCTGCATACCTCTTAGAGAGAACGATGTGGGAGATGATGAGAACTTTGGAAAACTAGTCACTTTGTTAGGCTTAAATTTGAAAAACCATGATTTGTTCCTTTAAGATATGTTGTTTCTTTTGAAGTGGGATAGTGGAAGAGGAAAATAAAATAGTGACCCTGGGCTTTGACAAGCCCGTGGCAGAGTTCCCATGCTGAGCACCTGAGCGGGAGCAGAGACCCCTTTATAACTACTAGGACCTGCTCTTCTTAGGTTCACAGTCACATGGCTGAATTTCATTTGTTCTCTGATGTGCTCACACCCCTTGTTTTCTATGAGTTTTGTAGAATTTTCTGTTTGGTCTCAGAAGGCAGCTTTTGGGGTATTGAGGCTTCCAAACGGGGCCTTTTCTATCCCTGTATCCCCAGGGGAGGAGGTCACCAAACAGTATGCACAGACGCCCTTAGTCTTACAGACATGCCATATAGAAAATCTTTTTGGAAGCCTCTAGCCAGATGTGCCTTTTTCCTCTCCAGTAGTTCCCAAGGAGACCAGCTGCTGCAGAGGAGGTGACAACCCTGCAGGAGAAAGAGAGGCTATCATGTCCCAGTTCTGATTCACTTTACTGTTTAAAGATCCTCCTGGTACTGCTGAGAGCTTGTCTCCAAAGTCTTTGCATTCTCTGAGACACTTAACACCCAGTCGGTGCCAGGCTAGGCACCGAGCAGAGCGAGGGCAGATCCCCCGCCCTCTCTGAGGGTTGCTGAGGAGGACAGTGAGCACCAGTCGTCCTAGTCTGCACCCTGGGGCCCGGCAACGCACACCCATCCAGACCTCAGGTAGGGCGGAACTGCTGAGGCCCAGGGCAAGTTGGTTCCATGCCATGTTCTCCCCAGAGCCCTGTAGACCCGTCTCCTAATGTCTGATGTGGTCTGAGCTGGAGGTCAGGTAGTGCAGGCTTCTGGAGAGGAGCCAGTCTCCTTGCACTGACCTGTCTCCCCAGGTCCTCAGCAGCCTCATCAGGGGCTGTGTTGGAGATGTCTGGTGTCATGGGAACACACATAGCCCCTGAGGTGCGTGGACCACAGGCAGGACAACTGTTTGCCCTGCAGTTGAAATTCTGTCACTTAGGCTTAGGAGGATGACCACGGAGCAGTCTGTTCTTCTGACTGAGCCTAGAGAAGCAGACACACACTCTATGTTCCTGTCTTTAGGGACATCCAAGATCTGCAGTGTTATCTTTCACCAGATGCCTATCAGCTAGCTGTGGTGTCCTGGATGTGAACTAGAAGGTAGTAGTATGTCTGCGTCCATGTCAGTGGCAGCCCACCCTCAAGTTCAGATCCAGTCAGAGCCCTGGCATATTCTTAGAGAGGAGCAGTCCAGAGACACTAACCATACATTTTTAGAAGGGGGGAATGTTCTCCTGAACCTCTGCTTCCTTCCCACTTCATTAATACATTTTCAACCTTTGATTTCTTAAAGCCAACTGAAAGTGACAATGTCCCTGTCCCAACTGCTACACCTGGGGTAAGATCAGTAACTAGTCCCCAGGGGCTGGGACTTTTCCTTGAGTTTATTTGACCATGTCGAGTTTTCCACTGGTTTTTCTGTATTCTCCATGATTGTCCTTCCAGAACAGTGTCTGCAGTGGTTTGCATTCATCATCAGTGTCCAGTACTCTTGACCAGCCCAGCGTTCTTCTCTAACACAGTAGAACACGTGGACATGCATGTGCTATGTGGATGCAGTTTTCCAAGCCCTGTGTTGTTAGCATGTAACTTTCCCTTTCATATCATGCTTTTTAAGGTGAAAAGGCCCTAGACACACATCTTTAGTTCTTACCTCTGTCACCTTTGCATCTGTTGCTGTTTTTCTGAAAGTGTTGCATGTTCTGCTTTCCATTGGGTTTGACCTCTCCATGATAACCCTTCAGAACTCTGAAGAGAGCAATAGAATCTCCATCACCTTTTTCCGTCTTTTCCGAGTGATGCGATTGGTGAAGCTTCTCAGCAGGGGGGAAGGCATCCGGACCTTGCTGTGGACTTTTATTAAGTCCTTCCAGGTAAGAGTCATGCCCAAGGCTTCTCCCTTTGCCTTTGAAGAGCATGTGTAGGTCAGTGATTGTGTCACTGAAAGTTTTAAATATTTGGTGTGTAGGAAGAAAATGCAGATACAAGTGTAGTGGGGAAAGCCTAAAATTAACCCTGTGGGACTCCATTAAGCAAGTCAACTGTGAAGATGGTCCTCCTGTGCCAGGCCAGACTGTTATAACAGACAAGTCTGAAAGAGGCCTGTCGGTCCACAGGCCACTGACTTTCTGATGAACTTTCTCAAGTTAGGAGAGAAAGGGGATGCTTTAAGTATGTGTGCTTAGAATTAAGCCTGACACCCTGCACATCCCCGGATGCGTGCCATGCATATGGACATGTTTGTGACATGGGGTGAGAGAGAGAAGCAACTGAGGAACATTGGATTAAAGGGCTAGTGTCAGGTAAGAAGCACACTTGCACTGATATTCCTTCAGACAGCCCAGGCTCCATCTCTTCCCTGGCCCACCCCTCTGCCTATGTAGTCCTTTTAAAAGGTGTACATTTTAAGAAAGGTGTTTTAAACTGGGTGTGATGGTACATGCCTCTAATTCCAGCATGTGGCGTGCTGAGGCAGGAGGATTTCCATGAGTCAAAGGCCAGCCTGGACTACATGGTGAATTCATGGCCACCCTGAAGTACACAGTGAGACCCTATCTCAAAGACAGACAGAGAGAAACAGACAGAAAGAAGAGAGGGAGGGAAGGTGGGGGGAATGACAGAAAGAGTGTTTTATAATAGCCAGAAAGTGATTCTTCCCCTCTGAGTCAATAATTCTACTCCTAAGACTTTGCCCTAAGGAGATTCTTGAGCAGAAGCAGGGTGCTTTTGCATAAAGATGTTTCTCTGCAACATGATCTGCAACATCTCCCTCACACCCATTCTAGTCATGCCTGTAAGAGAAAGTGGAAACAATCTAAATATCCAGTGTTTTGGAATGATTTGATCAATTTTAATTTCACAAAGGATCCCAATAATGGATTTACAAGTCAATGTGAGACTGGTGTGTCTGTGGTGAGAATTTATAGGATTGGCTAGCAGTGTTGATGATGATGGAAAGCACATCCTGCTTGTAGTGT
Source organism: Hystrix cristata (assembly GCA_004026905.1). NCBI lineage: Eukaryota > Metazoa > Chordata > Mammalia > Rodentia > Hystricidae > Hystrix > Hystrix cristata. Next base: position 69,154 of record PVJO010001757.1, read on the forward strand.
GGTAGCATTAGGCATCATGTGGGTGGGTGCTCAGGACTGAAGTAATTGCGCTGGGCTGGGATTAAAAGAGTCTTCCTCCCTCTCTGTGTCCCTTCCCTATAACATGAGAAAAAGAAAAGAAGTGTGTGGCTCCCATGTGGGTCTTCCCTGTCTGTGCTGAGCAGGCACAGGGACAGGCGTCCAGGCTGAGCTAAGCGCTTCCTCTCTTGCAGGCTCTCCCTTATGTTGCCCTCCTCATTGCCATGCTATTCTTCATCTACGCGGTCATCGGCATGCAGGTAAGCACTGGCCGCCTTCCCCTCGGGGACCCTTTCTCAGGGTGGCCCCAAATCTGTGGCAAGATGCATGTTAGCCAGGTGAAATAGAAAGTCAAGGTCATGATTTTTCAGCCAAATGCCCTGGCTGCTGAAGCGATAGGGAGATGAAGAAGATGCGGCCCCCCAAGTGGGAGCTCCTGAGGACAGAGTCTGCACCAGAGGAAACCAGGCACAGACGAACATGGAGAGGTTAAAATGCACTGAGAAGATCTGTGTGTCACGGCACTCCCCTTCCCACGCCCGAGCCTCAGGGGAAAGACCCAGAGTTGATTGTAGTGCTGGTAGGAATAAGCAACCCAACAGAAGAGGAAGTGTCATAACTAACAGAAGCCATAGTTGTCAGTGTGGGTGTTGTATTTCCTGCACCCATCATAGTCAGAAACATTTAGTAATGCAAAGACCTGTTGATAGTCTGAAGAATTAGGCCTTACCAGAGGTGGGATTCTCCCTCGTAACAAAATATTTCTAGACGCTGTGTTCGGACTGAACAGGGACCACTGTGGCACCTAGCAGCTCACCTTTCCGGAGAGACGTGGAGCTAGGTTCTTCTGTGGCTCTGAGCTGGGGGCTGAGAGGCTGCAGCGTGCTTTGCAGTCCTGCTGAGGCTGGGAAGAGACCAAGCTTCATCCACAGCTGGGTCCTATGCCCGCCTGGACAAGCAAGGGGCAGAGTGGTAGCCTCCCTGGATAGAGCAGGTTGGAGAGCAGAACGTAGCTCTCAATTTAGAGTGAGTGCCCGGTGGACTCTCCACTTGTGCAGGTGCTGTCTTTCTGATAGGCAAGGGGCATGAGTGAGAAAGGTGAAGGGATTTTGGGGGCAAAGAGATGCTTGTATTTATTTTTTACCCTGAAGGCTTAGAAGTCCTTGCAGGTCTCTTGGAATCTTAACAGGAGTTATGAAACGAGAGTCACCACGCTCAGCCCCTTGTAATTGAGTAGCATGTGAAGCTGTATATGACATACGCTCTCACATGAAAAAGGGGCATCTCAGAGCCCTGCAAACTGCTTTGCACATTTGCGCACCTCGCCCCAGATTCTCCCAGCAAGAATCTGCCGGGCATCGAACTTTTCTGCGATGTCAGTCTGCTTCCTAAGTCCCAGGAGGAAATCTACTCACTTCCCACTCTCCTTCCAGAGGCTCATGGGCCCCAATCACTGGCCCCACCCTTATCTCCAACCCAATTTTTCAGCCCTCTGCTCGCCATTCATCTTTTCATTCCCCAGGACACCTGTGCTGGGCCACCTGTTCCTTTGCAGGTGGCATTCCCATTGCCTGCAGCACTTCTTGCTTTCCTTGTCACCTGACTGACTTCTCCGTATGCTTCAGTTCTAGGCATAGATGTCACTTCCCCTGGAGGTCAACCCTGAGCCAGCTCCCTAAGCTTCAGCCCTACTTCGCTGTGGGTCTGGACCTCCCACCGCGCCTCACATGATGGGCAGGTCATTGCCTGCTTATCTTTGTGGTCTTGCTCCGGAGTAAGGACTCCCTGGAAGTGAGAATGTGCCTGCCTGGAGCACCATGTACCTGGTAGTTAACCTAGTGCCTGACACGTGGCTATACTCAGCAGATCTTTGTTGAATGAAGTGTCGCACATCCTGAGAAAAGCCCTAGTTAGTGTTGACCACACCTGTGTTAGTCCAGCTTTCTGTCACTGTACTAAAATGCCTGAGGTAATCAACTCTTAAAGAGAAAAGGTTTCCTTTGGCTCACAGTATTGGGCGTTTCAGTCCGTGACTGATTGTCCCTGTTGTTTTGAGCCTAAGGCAGCACATTATGCCAGATGTAAGTGATAGAATAAAACTATTCACCTCATGGCCAGGAAGAAAAAGAAAAAGAGCAGGAGCAGGCAGGCACACCCCCAGTGACCTAAGAACCTCCTACTAGGACCTCTTAAAGGTCCCACCACTTTCCGACAGCACCACCCTGGGATCAAGCCTGTAACACATGGGCTTTTGGGGGACATTCACGATCCAGACTGTAGCAATGACAAAACCTGTTCTCCTTTTCCTAATAACTTTTCCACCTAGATGTTTGGGAAAGTTGCCATGAGAGATAATAACCAGATCAATAGGAACAACAACTTCCAGACGTTTCCCCAGGCGGTGCTGCTGCTCTTCAGGTGACTGAGTCTGCATGGGCGGTGCTCCCCGGCAGGTGGTACCCTCTCTCTCTAGCCCTGGGCCTGGGGTGAGAGGGGATGTGTGTCGTCAAAGCAGTGTGCCTTCCCCAGATGGTTTGTCTGTTTGTTTTGTAGTCTTAGATCGAGACCTGGAATTTGATCACAGAGGACTTTTGCTGGATTGTTAAAATTGCTGGGGTCATGCAGAGTACGGCTAATTAAGGTGTATCCATTAGGGAGTTAGTGAGGCACTGAGACCACTAGGGAAGTTGTGGAATAAATGTTTATCCACAGAAGCATGTACCAAAACAGAACGAGGACAAGAGAAGTTTAGCAGCAGCATAGCAGCCTTCTGCACAGCCAGTGGGGAATATCCTAAAATGTATGGTTCCAAACTGTAGGGGAGTGTTTCCAACCTTAGCTAATTAGCTTTGTAAACAAGCTGGCTCATAGTGAGAGAACTGTCTAGAAATTATGAAAGTAATTTCTAATGACTCCAAGTGGCTGGGTAAAAAGTCATTTACAGGTCAGGTGGTTTCCAGGTATTTGCTTTGAATAAAATTAAGTAGGAGTAATTATCAAAATATTATAATATGAATGTTTGAAGTAGAGAAGACAGAAAAACATCCATTTATACAAAAGAATTTCTGTGCTTGCATCAAATGATTGTTAAAAATCAGAGAACGTTATAGGAGGATCTCAAGTTACTGAGGTAAGTTGCATTTGAAAGTAAGTAGGAATTTCAGACTTTCACTAATTCACATTGGTATCTCCCCAAATTGGTTAGTTTTTGCTGTAATTCAGAGTTTTCCTCCCGGAGGCCTAAGCCTTCAACCTTCTTCCTTCGCTAAAGCCTTTTCCTTTCTTGGTCTACAAAGGTGCGCTACTGGCGAGGCCTGGCAGGAGATCATGCTGGCCTGCCTCCCAGGAAAGCTCTGTGACCCCGAGTCAGAGTACAACCCCGGAGAGGAATACACATGTGGCAGCAACTTTGCCATCGTCTATTTCATCAGCTTTTACATGCTCTGTGCATTTCTGGTAAGTAGGCAAAAGCTCACTTCTTCATTTAGAGAGCCAGTGTAGCTTCTGGGGCTCGGACCAGTGACGTTCCCTTTTCAGATTGCCCTGGCTGGTTGATCCATCTGGACCTCACTTGGCACTGGAGATCTTGTTTAATCAGATGCGTGTCATTGCCACCTTGGTTGTGAGCAGGGTTTGGGGGCTAACAGCCTGGTGAAACTATCAGCCACCCAGTTTCTTAGGGCTGCTGATTCCTTTTTAAATTTCAAGACCCCTGCATGGCACATGGATTTGAGTGACTTAAGAGTGTGAGTTATCTGATAGCTGTGAAATTATAAGATTTAGTGTGTTCCCGAATGCCAGCTAATGCATCTGCCTACTCCCTCCCAAGACTATACCAAGCCATCTAGGAAAGCAAGAAACCTATCCTTTTCTAAGCTTTCTCCCAGAGGAATGTTTTTAGGACCCCTCTTGGAGAGTTGGATATGTGCGAGTTCAAATAGCTCTTGGCCAGTCAAGTGTGGTGGTGCGTGCCTATAATCTCAGGACTCTGGGAGGCAAAGCCAGAAGGATCGCAAGTTTGAGCCCAGACCCTGTGTAAAGATAAATAAAGGGCTGGGGATAAATAAAGCTCAGTGTGAAGGCCCTACATGCAATGTCCATTACTGCCAAAGAAAAGAAAAACAAAAACAAAAAAAACTTATGTCTGTGTAATTAGGAGGCATACAGTAGTGTTTAAGCAGTCCATCCCACCACAGTTGAAGCTCTCTCTTTCTGATTTGCTTTTTCAGATCATCAATCTGTTTGTGGCTGTCATCATGGACAATTTTGACTATCTGACCCGGGACTGGTCTATTCTGGGGCCTCACCACTTAGATGAATTCAAAAGAATATGGTCAGAATACGACCCTGAGGCAAAGTAAGTTGAGAAAGAGCCCATCTGGCTTGTGCAGGCTGTTTTGGAATGTCAGCTGGTGACTCTTCTGGAAGGCGAGGTGGACTGAAGGCTCAGGCCAGCTGGTACTATTCCTGGGCCTCAGGCTATGCTTTGCTTTCAGGGGAAGGATAAAACACCTCGACGTGGTCACGCTGCTCCGACGCATCCAGCCTCCTCTGGGGTTTGGGAAATTATGCCCACACAGAGTAGCGTGTAAGGTGAGCATCCTGTTTGTGTGTCTCACAGCCTCTCTGGCAGGGGTTCACTGCTTCATTCGACAAACACTAAGTGATTCTTGGCCAGCTCTTCTGGGAGGTGTTGTGGGTACAGAGATGAATAATGCATGGTTCCAGTCCTTGAGATACTCTCAGATCTGTAACTCTCAGGGAGCTCTGTCAGGAGCAGTAAGAGGAAGAAGGGTATTCTGTAGTTTGTCACCAGACAGGCAATGGGGAAGGTGACTTTTGAGTTGAGTCCAGAAGAGATACAGGAGTCTCTCAAAGACAGGAAGGACCTTGCAGAAAGGGAGCACAGAGAGCCAGACGGGGCAGGAGAAAGGATATCAGAGTGGCATTGGCAAATCATTGTGTTACCACTTGGCTAGAATGCAAGAAGCAGCAGAAGGCCCCAGGCATAAGCTGCGTGTGACTGCAAGGAGTAATCTGTGCCATGCTGAGTCCCATGGACAACAAGAGAGACGGCCGGGAGAAATGTGAACTTCAAGTTTCCCTGCTGGATAGTTGAATCCAATGATGTGGGGAAGCAGACCACAGGAGGGGGCCTGACCTGGATCTCTAGAGTGGGGGCAGTGGGAGCGGGGAGACAGGAGCTGGTAGTTTGCACACCTGCTGAGGAAGTGGAGCAGGGAAGCCCAGTGCCTGCTGAGGAAAGGGCAGTGTGCAAGAGGAGCCTGTTCCTTAGCATGGGTGCTGGTGGGTGTGATGGCAGGGGCCACCCAGAGCCCCCCGTGGTAGAGCTTTGCGGCCATTGGTGGGGCAGCTTTCCTGGGCACCAGCAAGGCCTCTCCAGCATGGATACTGATCTCCCACCTCGTTTCTGTCATTTCCACATGGGACCATGCACTCTGGAACTCTAGCTGAGATTTCTCTTCCTCTTATAGAGCTAACAGGGAACCACCTTAAATCCATGATAGCAACAGAAAGGATTTCCTGTTGGAAGGAGAAGTACATATTACCTCTTGAAGTTCTTCCTTACAGTAGTCCATCCAGTCTGCGTAGCTGCTGGTCTCTGTTGCCCATGGATCTATAGGGGTCCCGGGTCAAAGGTTTTATCACTCCAGGGTGGTAGGCCAGCTCTAGACAGAAACAGAGGTAATGCAGCAAAGTCTACATTGTATTTAATACTTTCAAAGAAGTCTCCGAGCCACACTCACGACCCTGCCCTCAGGGTCCAGGAAGGCACATAGGCAAGTCCTTGGGTCCTTGCTTCTTCTTGGGCAGAACTTTGGATGTAGGGACAGAAAATAAGTCGCAGAAGATGACTTTCTCGTTATGAATTACCCTGCACTAGACCCTTTTCTGCTTTCCAAGAACAACAGAAGTTCTGTCTGTAGATGTTGTCTTGTGTTTGATTTCCAGGTTCTCGCATATAAATGATCTAAGTGTGCGCAAGGTACAAAGTTGTTCATTTTGCTGACTCAGGAACTCTCCAGAAAAGTGAATAAGCCTCTGAGGTGTCCTGGCTGCCTGCACTGATTTTGGAGACAGGGAAAGTTGATGGTAGGACTAGGAAGTTAGGTGGAATGGGCCATGCAAACCCAAGATTCTAGTCCTTGAATAGGAAGGAGAAAATTTTCTTTTGGAATACACTGTTAGTCAAAATTTTTCAAATGTTAAAATTTAAAAATATTAAAAATGGTACCATTTATTTAGCACTTATGTGCCAGGCACAAAAATCTTAGTATCCATGCCCTCCAGCATGGACATATCATCTGCACTTAGGATTCTTTGCCAGGGCATCTGACCACTCTGTCCTCCTACATTCTTTCTTTAAGCCTAACTTTTTACTAGACAAGGTGACTGGGGTCTAGAGAGGGTGGCCCGCACCTGAGGGCCTCTCAACTCTCCTTACTGCTTGGCGTTGCAGGGATCTGAAGAGCTATGTGAAGTAGGGAGTGTGGATCCTTCTCTGGAAGACCAAGCCTTGGGAGAAGCCCTGTAGACTTGTACAAAATACTGCACGATAGTGAAGGACGCTCATGTGCTGGGATTAATAGTGGACACTCCTGGTCGAGAAGCTAAGGCCTGGGGCCTGTGCCTGGCCTGTGTATCTGTTAATCATTTAACCTTCCCAAGAGTGTTAAGAATGTACCTAGAATGGAGTCTGATCCCAAGATACAGGGAGAGTTAGTAATAAGGAAAGGAATAAGAATGCCTGAGTGATGAGCTTCTCTTGTTTAGCAAACACAACACAGAATCCAAGTGTCAGCATTTACATTTCATGACAACAGCTTTGACCTTTGTCACCCCAGATCCCTCACAGAGGATAAATTGTATTAGGATTCTCCAGAGGCAACCAGTAGGATGTATCTGTCTGTCTGTCTGTGTGTCAAATGTATAACTCTGTATACATAGTCATGCATAGACACACATGTATATATGCATGTATAAAGAGATTTGTTATGCAGAATGGGGTCCCATGATTATAGATGCTCCAAAGTCTTATTGTCTGTCTCTGCAAACTGGATGCATAGAGCCAGTGCTGTAGTTGAGTCTGAGTCTGAAGGCCTGAGACCCTGGGAAGCCAGTGGTTGAGTTTCAGTCTGAGGACAGGAAAGACTGATGACCCAGCTCGCGCAGGAAGGAAACACAGAATTCAACCTCCCTCCACTTTTTGTTCTTTTGGGCCCTCATGACTAGATGATGGCTGCTCGCCCACACTGAATGGACAGTCCACTAATTCAAATGCTAATCTCTGCAGAGCACCCTCACAGACATGCTTAGAACTGACGTTTAACCAAATATCTCGGGATCTAGTTAGCACATGGGCCAGTCTAGTTAGCACATAGGAGTGACCGTCTTTATAAAGGTGCTCTCAAATGGCTGTTGAGTTGAGTTGAAGGTTGACTGGTAACTGGGTGAGAATAAACATTAAAAAGGGATGTGGATGTCATGAAGCATTTTCATTCTTTTAAGGAACTTCTCTTTCCATTCACAGAGGTTAGTTGCCATGAACATGCCTCTCAACAGTGATGGCACAGTCATGTTTAACGCAACCCTGTTTGCTTTGGTCCGAACGGCTCTCAAGATCAAGACTGAAGGTGAGCGTTCTCTGGAGGCAGGACGGGTGGTAGAGGAGGAGACATGACCTTCTACCTTGGTTCTACTGTCTGGCCTTTGTCTTGGCGAAGGGGACACCCTGGGAAGGGGTGGTGAGCACAATGAGAGTATCTTTACCAGGGCAGCTGACCACCCCTGCCTCCTGCATTCTTTCTGTCCTTTCTTTAAGCCTCACTGTCCTAGAATGTTTTGATCTGATTCATCCACTGCTTAGTACGTAGCAAGAGAAATAGGCAGGGCACCAGGGTAGAGACAGAGCCATCACAAATGGATTCACTCCAGCTGCCCCTTACTAGTGTGTGACCATTAGTGAGGAAGTTTGCAATTCTGAGTTATAGCTTCTTTCTCTATAAAAAGGAACTAAACACATATACGCCAGCAAAGTCCTGAGGATGAGCGAGCCGATGTCTGCAGAAGCCCCTGTGCATGCAGAGTACACAGAGTGAGCGCTTGAAAAGTACTAGCGGGATCAGTGTCTTCCCTGCTGGGCCCTTGCCTTTGTGCCATGCTGAGCTCCGCCCAAACCTGGCCGAATAGGTGCTAGTGTGCGCTCTGAGGTTGGCTCAATGGCTACATCAGAGCTAGAGTGGAAAGCAGATCACAGCAGTCTGTGGAGTGAGCAAGAGGTGAGGAAGTAGAGTGCTTGAGGTGGGCACTTGGTGGAGGAGAGGAGAGAAGAAGCATGTCACATCAGAGGAGAGATGTTTTTCACCACTCCAGAGCTCTAGCTAGCAAAGCCAGTCTCTTACTCGTGCCTCTCTAACTCGTGCCTTTGGTGACTTGCTTGTCTGTTCCTGGCCACAAGTTGGCATCGAGAAGGGTCCAGAAGGCAGGATGGTCTTACACGCTGACGTGTTAGGTGAGAAGACAAACATCAGCCCATGTAGGGAAGGCCAAGGTTGTGTGGCACAAATGAGTACCTGCAGTAGGAATTGGGGAAAGTATTACTTAGGTAAGGTTTAGGCTGGACCATCAAAGGTAGAGGCAGGATTGGGAACAGCAGCAAAGTGGAAGGCCTTCTGGGCTGGGAGTGGGGGCAGGGAGTAGTCTTGGCTGGGACAGGCAGGATGGGGTCAGAGTCTGAAATTCCAGGGTGAAACATGAATGTTCCCACAGTGGAGGGACTTCCCATTGGGTGGGCTGAGAGGAGCCTTTGAACAAGACGGTGACTGGTGATTATAGGCAGAGTGTCTGACCGTGACTGGGGACAGCCCAGTGGGAGGGGAGCTCCATCGGAGTGCAGCGTGCTCATCTAGGCCAAGCTGGGGAGAGGGAGTTGAGAGATAGAAACAAAGCTTGTTTCCCCCTTTTGGTTTTTTGGATCCAGGGAACCTGGAACAAGCGAATGAAGAACTTCGAGCTGTGATCAAGAAAATCTGGAAGAAAACCAGCATGAAACTCCTTGACCAAGTCGTCCCTCCTGCTGGTGGTCAGTGTAATCTGTTTCCTCATTTATTCTTGGCCGCAGCATTGATTTCAGTGGCAGAATCTCCAGAAAGCCCAGAGAATGTCTGCAGAGTGCTTTCTGTATCAGTTAGAGTTAGGCCAACAGCTGAAGGGTCATTTAGGGGTAGCGAGAAGCCCTTTCAGTCAGAGAGAGGCTTCCGAGACTCACATGGCCAGCGCTGGGGTTTGCTTGTGGGCGGAGGGATTAATGTTAGCCACCAAGATGACGGCAGCAAAACACAAGTCCTATCTTTTAAATCCAAAAAGAAATATTTGAAACCAGTGTCCAATTATACTTCAATATTTTGTTAGAAACGTCTCATGAAAAATAGTTTTTTTTCAAGAACTGGTAATTTAGAAATGTTCTTATCAAGGCTGGATTTGCTACCAAGGATTTACATCCTTTTAATAAGGTAGAATTTAGAGTAGAGACAGAACTAACAAAGCACGCTTATTTTCCTTTTGTTATTTATCACAAATTAACTGACTAAACTTCTTTGAATATATATATAACATGTATGTTATATATATGTATATATATATACATATATATATACGCACACACTGTTTTTTTCCATTTTCGTCTAAATACACATAGAAGTTGAGGTGGTTGTTTTCAGACTGTTTTGTTTTCAAGTTTTAAAGGTGCAGAATCTGTTCATCCAGTGCCACCCCAGCTGCGTTGTAGCCCACCTGGGCACATGAACAGCATCTGGTGACTTTTATAACTAGTGGAATTTTACAGTATCCCTGCCCCTGCAGCTGCCAGGGCTGGTCTAGCTCGGGTCTGGAAGCTGACTGGAGCCCAGTCCAGGACCCTGGCCGCAGCCTCTCCTTCTGTGGCTCTCGGGAGACAGAGCAGCGCATGAGTCAGCTCTGCTCCTCGGCCTGAAGTGAGAAGCAGTACGAGCTTTTATCACTGAAGTGACCCATCCATAGCTGGCATGGCCACCAGCTCAAAGCTGGAGAAAATGACCCAGAAAGAAGTGATAAACAGAAACAAAACAGAACTCCACTTAGAGAACCCCTGTTCCCCACAGAGTCCTGATACTGCACGTTTAAAACTCCTGTTGGTTTCCGTTCTTTTCTTTCAGCTGCATGTCCAGGTGCTCGCATGGCTTAGAGGAACTGCTTTTAAAATTGTTGTAACAATGTGCTTGAGCTTTTTCTGCAGCCTCCATTCCTTTCAACTCTCAGTCTTTCAGAATATTCTGAAGCAATTCTGTTTTAGGGTGGTGGCATGGAATCAGAGTTATCTCTCGTCAACTGTATTCCCCTACGATGTTTCTTGAAATACAGATGCATGCTTCAGAATAGCAGGCTGTACCTGTCGATGGAAACCTTCCTCCCATGAGCCTGAGGACCCTGCTCCTCTCTTGCTCCACCTCACGTCTCTCTTGAAATGCCACCTTCCTTATGGCCAGTCTAATTCCCATGTTAATGCCCATTGTGAGATGCACATGGAGAGTATCGTTTGCGTTACTGTGAAACTTCATTTCTTCTAATCATACTGGACAAGAAGTCCAGAAGTTAGCTCGCTAACTAACGTTTCCTTTGAAACGTTTAACTCTACTGAACTGCTCATACGGGCTAAATATTCTCCCCCTTTCTTGGACCAGAGTGGGGCCTGGCCTTTTCTCTCTATTTCTTAGCATGGGTCTGGGTTAGGATGATAGGTGTTCATCTGTCCCACAACGGCAGAAGAGGCACTGTGAAACCTGAGAAGGGCTGAGCTCTGAGAAGGTGGACTGGTCCAGAAGTTCAACAAACAGGGTTTATTTAGGGGCTAGGGTAGTGCTTCTCCAGGTCGAATCTCATGTAAGTGCTGTTGCTCTTGCAGATGAAAAAGCAGTGACATTCAGCCTTCAGTGAGCAGTTCCAGATAAAGTTTTATTGTCTGTATTCATCATTTGTCTCTTTGTTTTTCCTATTTTATCTTCCAGTAAACTAGTATTCCCAGCCTTTCCTGCATCGTTGGCATGCTTAGAAAATAGTTACATTTTTTTGTGCAGCCCTCTGAGCAAACAGCTGGGCAGCCCCAGAGGCTAAGGGCACCAGTGCCCCACACTGTGGCCGGTGAGGGAGCAGCATAAGGAGCAAGGCCAGCCTCTGTCCCTGGGCACTCAGGAAGCCCCTCATGGCCCCAGCGACAGAGAAAAGGATGCTTATCTTGGGAGACTTGCTGGTGGGGATGTGATGGCATATGTCACCAAGTCATCATGAGCTCGATAAAAAAATGATCTCAGGAAGAGCTGAGGAGTGCGTTTGGGAGAATCCTTCTCTACTCTCCATGGTCCAGCAGCTCCTGGCCACAAGGGGCAGCCTGCTGACTCCTTGGTCATCAGTACTGTCTCAGCTCGGTTCAGGTTCTCACCAGCGCTCTTGAGTGTCCTCTGAAGTGTACAGACTGTCCCTTTTCTCTTTAAAAGCTTCCTCTCCTGAAAGACCTTCCTGCCTCTGGGTCATCCTTCCTTGAGCTGGATCTTTGGCTCTTCCTTCTTTTTCTGTTCTGTTAGAGCTTTAGTTTTTCTTGTGCTAAAACTCTTCTTTGGGCCCAGTCTTCCAGTGACCTCAGCTTCTCAGTGGAGACAACCAGTTAGCTGTTGAATCCTGCCCTGCGGAGCTTTGGGTGGGCCTGCCTCAGCTCTAGAGGCTGAGGGGGGTGAAGGTTAGGCCCGCCTTTGCTGAAAGCATCGTGATGTGGAAGGAAGTGGCCTTCTGCAGATAGAGCTGGTGATTTTCTGGGGGGCCACAGGGAACCCTGGAGTACAAATGACAGCGATGACATGGCAGGTGGAGACTCTCCCTGGGCTCCGGGGATGCACTCACCAGACGGTGGCCAGCCTGCTTCCTGTGGCTGTGACAGCTCTGAAGAAGCAAGTGGTCAGTGTGGCTGGAGCTGTGTTGCCCACGGGGAGGTGGTATGGAGGAGGAGAGGCCCCAGAGGACTGTGCCTCCTTCAGCAAATCATTTAAAGCTCTCTTCTCTCTCAGGATGACCAGATAAATTGTCAGAGTTGTAAAAAGGCCTTGAGACCCAGGTGGGGTGCCTCTAACAGTGGGCACCTGTAGGTGCCTAATCATAAGCGCTGGCTCTAGCTAATAATTCTAAGTGTACAAATGGGCAGAGGCTGGAGAGCAGAGCAAGGAATGAGCTTGTCCCTGTGTGTGGACAGTGCATCTGCAGGCAGTTTAGACAAGCCTGAGACTGATTCGAGCCATGTGATGCAGAGATTTAGGTCAATATTGATGGTCTCTACACCACTGCAGGACTTTCCTAGTTTATAAAGGACATAGCACTCATCAAGGCCAGACCCCCTTTCCCAGGGTGGCTTTCTTGTACCATAACATCGAGCAGTTTCTAACAAGGAGAGCTGAAGAGGCTGCCCAGAGCGGCTTAGCAGTCTCCAGTTGGCATCACCTCTCACAGAGAACTAAAGGGAGCTCATCCAGGATTCATTAGTGAATGCGGGGGGTCCCAGTGACCCCCAGCCTCTCATGCTCTATGATCCATTTCAGTGGGTGCTGCTGTTGGCAAGTTATAAAATAATAGGATCTCTGCTGGACTGTGATCGTGCAGCACTCGGCCCTGAGGACAGCTCAGGCCAGGGGCTGGGTGCTCTATGTGCCTCTTCACACACAGGCTTCACGGGTCCTCCAAGAGACTGGTCCTCATTTTACAGATGAGAACACAAGTGCAGATTGGTTGAGCCCTTCGCCCTATTCAGCATGCGACTCTTGTGGGGCAGCTTGGCCAAAAGCCTGAGGATCTCCCAGCCTCTGCAGGTCATGTTCAGTGGCCCTTGACCCTGGCCATCAAGGTGGCCTTGAGCTTTCCACCCAGAAGACCTCAGCACCGTGTGGATCTGGTGGCAGGCACCTCTGGGACACCTGGGAATACACTGACATGTCAAAGGTGGTTTACCATGGGACAGCCAGAGCCTCTATTCTGCCTCATGCATCAGCTCTAGAGTTGTCAGCAGAGTTCTGATTCCCCAGTAATACGTGTTGGAGGTTGCTTCTAACCAAAGCAGAAATAAGCCCAGCTCAACTTTGCGGTTAGTTGGCGCTGTCACTGCAGTGCAGGAGACCACTAATTCTGAATAACAAACCAAGAAACGGTCTGTGGAGCTTATTGGCAGAGATCAGGGGAGCGTGTGAAAATCTGGATCTGCAGTCACTTTTCTGAACTTTCTTTGCCTTCTGAGCTTTTATGTCACCTTTCTAGGTATCTCTCTTGAGACGTAGAGATTTGGATGTTCAATTGCCCCTGATGTTTCTGGTAATTACACATGCAAATCTCTATGCACAGGGGTGAAAACGTGACCCACGAAACCTTTTTTTTCTTTTGTTTTGTAATTTTTTATTTTAAGTAAATAACCAAGATAACATTTCGTAGCGTTACTAATATGCTGCTCTATTAAACTCATAACACATATGTATTACTTTCTGCTACTTTGAGTATCAGTTCATTTAACTGACACTAATTCTGAGCTTTGCAAAAAGCTTTGCTTTTTGTTAGACTAAGTGTCCCTAGTTGTAGGCTGAGAACTCAGTGCCATCTGCACTGCCCTGCTCTGCCCCACCCTGCCCCAGCGAGAAGCAAGTGTTTAGGTTCTTGGTCCAAATGTGCTGATTTGGGAGAGCTGTGTCTGGTCTCTCCGTTTAGATGATGAGGTAACCGTGGGGAAGTTCTATGCCACTTTCCTGATACAGGACTACTTTAGGAAATTCAAGAAACGGAAAGAACAAGGACTGGTGGGAAAATACCCTGCGAAGAACACCACAATTGCCCTACAGGTGAATTGTTCTCTTGTTTTGTTTTCTCTTTTCACTAACAATGTTACAAGCTTATTTGAAATACTAGAGAGCTGACTATTCATGGTTGAGCAGTACGACAAGGATTTTGTTTAAACTGAGATACTACATACTCCCCCAAATGTGGACTAGCTATTTCTGGGCCACAAGGTAAGTGCTCCCTCTTTGCCTTCTCCGTTGTGCCTTGCACCTGATGCTGGCTGGCCTGCGTGCAGGGCCCCCAGGATGGCCATGGCAGGAGAGGAGCAAGCACTGCCCTCACACGCCCACCCTTCCAGTCTCCTCCAAAGGCAGTGTCCACCAGGCAGGCCCGCCTTGCCTCAGCCCTGGGCTCATGGTCTGGCTGCCCAGTGAACAGCTTTCCATCTGAACGCAAGTGCTTTGTTTTGTTTTCTGTTTGTTTCTTACCCCACTGCTTGTTGGTTTTTGGTCCATTTCAGTAACATTCATCACTTCCTAGTGTGTACTCTGTGTGTGTGTGTGTGTGTGTGTGTGTACGTGCGAGTGCGCTCGTGCGCACGAGTGGCGTGTCTGTCTGTCTGTGTGCTGTCTCCTGACGGCCATGAGGCTTGCTGTGCAAGTGCTGCTCTACCGTGTTCAGGCCAGCCTCAGGGCCCCTCTCCCCACCTCCAGCTCAGGCCCTGCCCTACATCTCCCCAGAGGTAAATGTGACTTACGGGATCCTCTGGTCCACCCAGGGGCCATGCATCCAAGGAATGTGGACTCCTGGGTAAGCCCAGAGGCCTCAGGAAACTGCTGTGTGGAAGGGAAAAGGGTCACAATGGAGACTTGCAAGAAAGGGGGCTAGGAAAGATAGTTTGTGGCCACTGACGAAAAAAATCCGGACAAAGAGGGATGGGAGATATGCCAAGAACAGGGAAGATGGAACTACGGGGCTCAATTAGTAATAAATCCCTATCACTTCTGCAACCTGGAGTGTTTTAAGTCTGTTGTGAATGAGATAAAGAAATATTTGTTCTTATTTTTAGGTTTATACCAAATTACTTCTATGTTCTTGTTGTCACATGTCTTAAATGTGACCTTGTAGGTGTTAATATTGTTCAACACTTTTTTCTAGGGAAAACTGCCTGGTGGTGTTCTGTGTTCAAAATGATGATAACTATTGAAGCGAAGTCTTGTCTGTGATCTTGCTGTGTGAGAGAATATGCATATGAATGAGAGTGAATGAGGAAAGTGGGTTGCGTCTGTATCTGGTAGGTTAGGAGATGAACTTGTGTGATGTGACCAGCTGATTCATGGTGAAATCGCTGTTCTGCCTGGACGCCACAGTGGGCAGGGAAGAGGCAGTGAACCCCACTGAAGACAATCTCTGACCTTTCTTTCTGTGGTTACACGCCCTTCCAGGAGCTCAGTGAGCCACGGGCACAGCCAAGTGGCTTATTGCCATTTTAGATCATAGGATTTGAGTTAAACTCCTTCATTTTCTGTTGATCTGGCTTGTAAAACTGACAGTCTCCCTCCTGGGTTGCAGTTCACAACTATCCTTAGACTGAAAAGAAAACTGAAAAGAAATGTTTGCAAATTTGAACAGAATTCTAGTTTATACATTCTTGGGACCACCACTGACAGACTGGCCACCAGAACAGGGAGATGTTAGTGTGCTTCTGAAGGCTCTTCCCTCAAGTAGCCTCCTGCCCAAATGAGGAGGCCACCAGATTCTGAGTTCCATGATGCCCTCGGCTTAGACGGAACTGCTTGCTAGTCCAGAAGACTAGTTGGTGGGGCTGAACTCGACTTTCTGGAAGGGAAACATACCTTTCATTGATGACTTGTGTCATAATTTACAGTAATTAGCTTTGCTTTGTGTTGTGAGACCCTTCATTTTCCTGTGGAGGGCAGGGATGCCGACCATGTGTGGGTACAGAGTTATTCATACCTCTCCTTCTCTCCCAAGACTTCCAGTTAGGTAGCTTCAGTGCTTGCTCTGGTGACTGGCTGTAGAATGAATATATATATATAGTGTCATGATGTGTTAAAACTTGCATAAATAACACATGGCTGATTAATTACATTTGATGTATGGGATTTACCAGGTCTTAAAGGTTCAAATGGTGCTAACGTTATATCTGTAGGCTGTGGGTTAAAGACTGTTTCATTGTGTTAAAATATTTCATTGTGTTGAGGGGTTTTTTTTTGTCTTAAACCTTTTTCATTTTATTGTTTATTGAAAGAACTTTATTTCCTTGGTGGAATTAAAATATTTCTAGTTAGATGATACCAACACAATTTCACATGGTTCCATTGGGAGTTGAGGCTAAGTCTATAATTTATGTTGCGTATACAGCTTAGAAAATTAAGTTGTGTTCATAATCTTGACAGATAAATTCTAAAAATGCATTTGATTCTGAAACAAGAATTAAAAATAGAAAAAATTTGTCTCCTTGAAGGATAATTCTAATTACATTTTTGGCTTCCTCAGCTATGGAAATGGCTTTAGATTTGATTTGTTATTCCACATTTAATTAGCATGAGGAGACTTTCCTTTCTGCATGATGAGATACTAAAGGACAATATAATATTTAAGGGAATGGGGTCAGCAACAGGAGGAATGTGCTGATTATGCAACTAGAAAAGAAATACATCTTTGAGGAAGCCCCTGAGGGTAGGCACGGCTTGTTCGGAAGGGAATGAGTTGCTTTTTCCCATAATACAGTGCCATGCAGCTCACAGACTGATTGCTAATGGGCGGTGCAGTGTGGCATCGAAGTGTGAACAGAAGGGACACATGCCTATGTGAGTGCTTGTGCTGCGGAGAGTGCAGTCTGCCTGAACAGCTTTCAGAACTGGCCCCGGTTCTCTGCACCCCCATTCCGTGGCAGGGCTTCCAAGGGCACACAGGTGTGCTGTGGCGTTGAACCCCATGGGCTCCATCTGATGGCCCTCTGTTGGGACCAACTGCATCATTGCCTTCTCCACAAAGGGGAATGGCTTGGGGGGGGCTCCTGCCTCCATGGGGAGGGGGCCGCGGATTGGCATCCGGTGTCCTCTGGCCTCTGCGGTCTGAATGAGTGTGCCATTTCCCTCCATCTATCCATCCATCCTCATCATTAAAACCAACCTTCTCTCTAGCCCCTCTACAGAGGGAACCAGAGAGAAGCTGCATCAGGCCTTTTAATTTTCTTGCACTCATCTCCTACACACCATAGCCCTTTAGTTTGAGCCAGCATTTGCTCTTCATCCATTTTGCTATATCAAAGTGACCTGCAAGTTTCCACAAGAAGCAAAGAAATAAAGAAACACAGGCCTGCAGCCACAGAAACTCTCAGTCCCTTCCACCTGACACATCCTACTGCACCATCCAGATGAGGACTTCTGTGCAAATCACAGGCACTAGTCTGTCTAGTGTCCCATCCACAAGACAAAAGTTCCCAAAATGGGGACAGTTCTTTTCATTTCTCTTTCTTTCCAACATTCAAGCATATCTTTTATTCCAGTGGAATCCATGGAAGACTCTTCCCCTTCACGTTCTGGATGGGAGCCTGCCCATCTGAATGATAGGAAAAACTCTAGAAAGATATTCTTTTTTTTTTTAACTTGTTTGGAAGTCGAGTTTATGGAGAATGTTATTTCTAGCTATGCAGAATTCAGTTCTTAGGTTGTATGTCTTTTTTTTTGACCAATGTCGTAGCCAGCAGATGAGTTAGGGGGAGATGTGGGTGGTAAACCTGAATCAAATGACTCTTAATCCCCAACGTGCCTTGGTGTAGATTACTAGCAAGGCCTGGTGCGTAGGGACAGAAGATGGGGTCCTCTCAGAGATTCCATCTGTGGAGACTCCTGTTATTTTGTCACCTTCATTTGAAAAGTAGTGAGATTCTTTTTTTCCTTTTTAAAAATATGATTCCACCTAAAGCCATAAAAGGGCTCTTTTTATCTTCTTTCCTTTTTTAATCTAAGAGGAGAAGAGATGCTAACAGATGAGATTTCACTGGCTGATTCATTTGTTTCAGATGCTTGAACGGATGCTTTAGAGTTTTCTCCCTGAGCTACGGCACCAAGCTGGTTAGTCGGAAGGCGTTTGTGGCTAAGGCCTTGGAAGGGCAAACTCTCACGTGGGCTTATTTCTACTGACACAGCATTTCGGGAGAAATGCAGGCAAGAGCAAAGCCAAGGCCCCGGGGAGACCCCTTCCAAGCAAGGCACTCCTCTGGAAGGCGGAAGTGGGCCCGTGGCTCATCCGAGGAGCCATGGCTGCTGTCGCGGACACTGCTCATGGTGGCTCCTTTTCATGAAAGGGAATGTAACAAGTGTTAACAGTTTTCCCTTCCAAGCAGAGACTCAGAGAAAGGGAAAGAGAGAGAGAGAGCAAAGGAGAGGGGCCGCTGCCCCACAGAGAAATGAAATGAACACAACTTCCTGATGCTGGCCAGTAACAAAAAAAAATATAATAAAAAGGACGAGCAGACCTGCCTAAGGTGGGCAGCTGACTGTTCCAAAGCCCTGCATCCCTAGTTTGCCCAAACTCCCAGAGACTGGCAGGCCCCTTGGCGCTGAGCTGACAGAGTTCCTTTTATATACCAAAATGTCATGACCTCCTGACTGCCTGGCCAGGCCCGCTGCAGTGACCCAGTACAGAATGCAGTGAGAAATGGACAGGCCAGAAATCTCAGATACACCCATTGAAACTAACATACACCCGCATGCCAAAACCAGTCCAGGCAACACCTCAGGTTCCATCTTAACGTGTCCGCAGGAAATGCCACCACACCCAAACCTCATCTAACATTGTTCGTCTTTAATTCGTGCTCAGAGCCAGTCTGGGGATGCCTCTTTGGAAGCAGTATGGTCTAGTTTCAAGGACACCGGGAGTCAGGGAAGCTGGGTTCTAGTCCCAGCTCCAGCGTTCACTTGCTGTGTGACCTTGGGCAAGACACTTAACCTCTCTGTGCCTCAGTTTCCCCATCTGTAAAATGGGGGTACTAATGTCAACCTACCTCACAGGGCTGTTGTGAGGAATAGCTAAGTGATTGTAAAGCACTTTGAACGTATAATTGCTTATTATTAAGACTACAACAATAATAATATCATATGCCTGTTTACTACCAGAACTTTAAGAAATTCTTATTTTCCTTTGATCTCTTTTCTGTTCTGTACTGTAGTTATCCATTGAGAAAGAGGATTTGCCCCTTTTTAAGATACATGAGCAATGCACAAAGGGTGTAAATGGTGGTAATTCAACAGGTTACATTCTCACATTGAAAGAACAGCAGATTTTTGCCTGAGAAGCTGGTCGAAGAGGGGACCCGATCTCAAATTCTCAGCTGATTCGAGTAGGGATCTAGGAGTCCGTCCTCTGACACCGAACCCAAAATGCTTAGAGTGGCCAAGGAGGGTTTTCAGATCAGTATTCAGAAGTAACCTGAATGCAAAGGCCACGAGGAAGAATCTAAAAAATTGCAGTCTCTGAACTATGTAGCAAAAAGAAGGGCTTATGACCCCTTTTTACTTGCCCTGGTGTGTGCAGACTGGAGCAAGGGACTGTGTGTGTGTGCGTGCATGTGTGTGTGCACGTGTGTGCATGCGTGTGTGCACGCCTGTGTGCACACGGGCATGGGGTAGAGCAGGAAGGGAGAGGCAGACTCTGGGCAGCCCTGCCTAGGCACAAAGTGATACCTCCTCCAAGCATCCTGGAAGGGCAGGAGCTGGGAAGGACAGGCAGTGGGTGGAAGCTGTGGCCCCAGAGGGACACACACTTCCCTTGTTCCTGTCCCGGGCATGATCGGCAGGGGCCCTGCTAGCCTTGAGGTCTCCTGCAGTGATGTCTCGGTACCTGTGACATCTCCCTCTTGGCCACAGTGGCTCACCGCACCAAGTTGTTTCACCTTCCTGAAGTTAAGTGGGCCTAGTTGCCTTGCTTTGGAGACAGGCCCAACTCCAACTCTGCTCCCAGACTATAGTCTGCACAGACTATGTTAAGTCTAGGAGCTCACCACTGGTTTTGTGGGCTGTCATGGCTGAGGGCCCAGCAGCAGTTTTGCTCCTTCCAACCCAGCCCCATATGTGGGGTCTTGCAGGCTGGGTTGAAAGCCACCAGCATGCTCCAGTATGGCTGGCCACTTGAAGATGTTAAGTGGGTCTGTATCCACAGCCGTGGTCTCTAGCACCTTGATCTGCACCCTGCCAGCTGCCCGGCCCTTTCTCACACTCCTCTGTGATCCAACAACCAAGGGGCTAATGCTTGGTCTAGCAGGGGACCTCTGGGACCCTGCTCTGGTCTGAAGGCCCACTGCTGCTCTGATTGGGCAGTACTGGAGTGTGTTAGGGTTCAAGAATCTGTTGCTAATTGCTGTACTATCCCTGAAAGGGAAGCTGGTCAGCACTGTAGGCGCAGGTGAGGAGCTGAGCCACCCGCAGACAAGTGACTCCTGGCTTTGTCTCTGATCCACTCCAGAGTTAGGGACAGTACATGCACATCCCTGACTTCAGGGGACAGTGTGAACAGTTGTTTCTAGATCCATGTATACCAGAAAAGCTCTGAACAGTTCCGGTGGGTGGGGTTGCTCACGTCTGCCTTCACATACCTTGCATGTAAATAGAAGCTGGAAAACGGCAGCTTTCTGTATAGTACTTAGGGCATGATTTAAAGGAACCAAGAGGTCTGTGCCCCACTTGGGCATGGCTACATTGCTAAGGAGCAGCACTGGATGGCTAATAGCTGAAGGTGCTTTATGAAAGACAGCCAGAAAAACCTGGGGCTACCTCCGGCTCCCCCTTGCAAGGGGAGCAAGGCTTCCTGAAACTTGGTTGATAGACTCAGAGAGACCTCTGTCATTTCTCTTAAAATCCTGATGGAATAGTGTAGCTTCCACTGTAGACGAAGTTGTAAGAGACTGCTCAAGTTTATTATTTAGAATTTTCACAGGCACACACACAGCAGACTTCTTACCCAGCACCAGAATCCATGGTGCTAAACTCAAACTCCTACATAAAAGAAATGGCACAGACCAGTATCTATCACTAGGCAGCAAAAATTAGATTGAGCAGCAGGCTCTTCTCAAATAGTACCGAGTACTATAGTACCACCCAATTAAAACTAAGCTATAGGATTATCCATATTTTATGTGCTTTCTGGAAGCAGGAAGATTGTTCATTCTGAGAATAGTAATTATTACATTAAAAAATCTTTGAAAAAATAGAATTAATGAAGAAAGTTAAGGCAAGTTATACAGTAGTAAAAATCTTAATTGTAGCATAGTATTTAATAATATAAAGCTAGTATCTCTCGGTAGCCCAGATGGATCATGGTTCAATTATCTACAAGAAGGATCTTGCTAAATAAAACTTACAGTTCCAGGGTCGTAAGTAGATACCTGGTAAATTTGTTTTCCTTGGCACATTTTAGACCCAAGAGAAGTGGGAGGAATATGGAAGGGCATTTAATTCTCAGGCACAGTAAAGACAACCTATCAAGAAGTGTCAGAGGCTAGTCAGAGAAGCCACAGGAAGGACAGAGTGGAGAAGGGTGAGCAGAATCACAGGAATCAGAGATGGGAAAAGTCTGACGTCTGGGGACGAGGTGGTGCTGCCTGTCAGAGGATGGGCTGGTCAGCAGTTCTCAAACTTTTTGGTTTTAAGACCCTTTTCTAGTCTTAAAAATTCTTGAGGACCCTTGTGTATCAGTATTTACTGTCTTAGAAAATAAAACAATTTTTTAAAAACACAATATGCAAGCACAAACACGCCAAGGTAATGACATCATCACATCATGTCACCTTTGAAAAACCTCAGCAGCTCTCATGAGACAATGAGAGTGTACAAGGCAAAGAACATCAAGTATTATGCAAATCACAGTGATCTCATGGACCCCTGAAGGTATCTTGGGAAGCCCTGGGTCCCTGGATCACACCTTGAGGACCACTGCTCTAGGGGAATAAGACCCCCTAAACAGCAGAGGATGCTGGACTATTTTGATGATTCTGTATTCAAGAGGCTCCTGCATGGTGGCACTGTCCCTAACTGGAACCCTTCTGCTACTCTCCAGCCTGCTCACCCAGACAGAGGGATGCCTGTTTCCCATGTGTCCAGCTGAGTTCCAGCTGAGACTCCTGCGGTGTGGCCAAATCTCACTACCTTTCTCATCTGGAGGAATGATAGTCTGAGTTAGTGCATAGCAGAAACTGTGTTTAAAAACCTCATCTCCTTCAAGTGGCACACCTGAGTGTAAGAATGTGTGCCAAACATAGGACAAGTTGCAGTGACAACTCGTGATCATTTGTCATTTCCATGCCGATCTAGTGATACATGAGCTCTGCTATTTCGTCAAAAGGAGGATAATTTTGAGACTTGATTCCCACACTCTTTCCTAATAGATGCAGTGACTGTGTCTTGGCGATGGTCAGGTTGTGAGTTTGGGACAGGCCGTGTTAGCATAGCATCGTGGGATGAGCAGGCCTAGAGATCCAGTACTCGCTGGGCCTTTCGCTAGTTTGGGCACGTGATGTAACCAGACGGGCACCACCTTGGCCCGTCCTTCCTCCCAGGATCTAGCACAGTGGTGATGAACCTCTGGTACACGTGCTGCAGTGGGCTGTTTGTATCATTGAGAGCTCTAAATGGTTCACCGGTCGCTGACCTAGCAGAAAGAATATCAGTATGTGGGCTCACGATGAAAGGATACATGCTGTCACAATGGAAGTTGATTTACAACTTCTCCTGAACCTAAATTTTATGTAATGCTCTCTCCACTTTCAGGAAACTAGCAAGAATTTATCTGATTCTCCTACTAAAACTACAACCCAAAATCAAGGTAAATGGGATGGGGTATGTCTCAGGGGCAGAGCACCAGAGAGAGAAACACCGAAATTATGTTGGAGTGGAAAGAGGCCTCTCATCAGATTGTTTACAGGGAAAGTCATAGATTACTTTCAATACTTTATTTTTACACTTCTTTAGACTGTGGGGCCAAGTGCTACCACCAGGGAAACTCTTGGGAGTAATGTTACTGCTGACTTTTCAGTGAGAGTCAGAATCACTGTGGATGACTAATAGTGTGTGCCCATGATTCTAACCCTTTATATCTGACACAAGGACTGTTCACAATGGACACAAAGGCTACACCATGACATTTTCCCTGGAGGAAAGCAGTGACAAAATAAGGGGTGTGTCTGTGTGTGCGGAGGAGACAGAGGACAGCTTGTAGATGAGTAGGTTTATTCTATAAGAATTTAATCTCCAGTTCTTTCCTCTCATGGAGCTAGTCTAAAATTGTTCTCTCTAGCTGGATGCAGGCCAACTCCTGGGAAAGAGTTAACCAGAAGTTGTCATTAGCGAGATGACTGTGTGCAGGGCCGGTCTTGGCTGAGTGAAGCCTGCCTGTTGATGAGAAGCAGGCTCTTTGGCCGGAGTCTGCAAGCCTGGCGCCCACATCCTGAAGATGAATGAGTCAGCCCAGTCTCAGCTGGAGAATTGCCTCTCTTTTCTCCACTGCTACAGTGTAGGTTTGGGGCCAGTCTCTGGGCATGTGCGTGTGTGCGTGTGCGTGTATGTATGCGTGCTATGGTGCTGAGAGCTGCAGGTAGCTTCTGTGTCTGATAGAGCCAGTTTAGGGAGACAGGCAGAGAAGGTATTTCCAATGCATCCAGGTAGGAGAAGCTTAACCTTAAAAGTGGGCAAGAGACAGGAGGGTAAATGAATGTTCATATTTGATGTCAAAATCCCAGAAATTTATGCTGTTGCTTCAGAAATGTTTAGAGAAGTTTTCTAGATTTTTTGGGTGACTTAATCATTGAGTAAATATCTATAAAATTCCAATTAAATGGTGTCTAAAATTTAAAGCATCAGTCTACAGGCAAAGCGCCAACATTTCTTTTTAAAAAAATATTTATGATAACATCTAGCATTTTAAAATCAACCAGAACTTAGGCTTGATTCTGTTTAATATTTTATAAGATTGGACATCTTAAAACAAGTCAATAATGTTTATATTTTATAGCAATTCTGTGTTTATTCAAAACCATAATTCTACTGTGATGTTAATGGAATGACTTTTTATGGCTTTGTGTTGATTTAAGTGCTAATGACCACATTTCAAATCAAAATAATATTTTGCAGAGGTGGACACAGACATGAAATATGAAAGAATGATCATTTTACTGATTGTAAAGTGTTTATTTCATGAAACAAATGTTATTTTTAGGGTTGTGAAAGAACAAGTAATTTTTTTCAAGGGTTTAAGTCAGCTGTTTGTACTTTTTGGAACTGGAACTTGTGCCTATGGAATTTTTGGAGCAGCCTAAGCTACCTTTTAGCTTGATATGTGTGCTAGAAAAACTTCATTATCATGTTTTGTGATATGTAATAAATTCAGGGTGCTGTGCTTAAGCTCATTTCAATTCTAGTTTGGGAACATCTGTGTCCTCAACCCCACCCCAGGTCATGTGTGAAAGAGCCGAGTCGGCGCCGACTCTTAACAGGTGTGCTTTGTCCTGCGTGTAACAAGCAAACTAGAATCACGATTTCTAAACTTCTGCTTTTGTATCTGGGAAGAATGATGCTTTCTCTCCTCCTCTGATGTCTTTCTAATGAATATGTTGTCGTTATTTGTCTTGGGAAGTAGTACCTGGGGCCACTTCTCAACCTTCTTCATGATTTATGTTGCAAACAAATTCCTCTGTCCCATGTCTGATTGCTGGACTCTCTTGTTGACTGAATCCTAATCTTGTGTATCACTTGAAGACATGCTGGTGACAGTTTTGGTTTTTATTATGCAATTATGTTTTATGTGTATTTCAGTGAAATGTCAACCCATCAACAGAGGATGATGTTAAAAATTATCCAAATAAATAGTTTTCTATTTCTTTTAAACAGGCCTAGTCCAATCAGTTGAATGACAGTGAATAGCATTGTCTACTGTTTAAACTCGGGAGTCTTCTTGGCCCCTGCTGCCTTGTAACATGGGTTAACATGCACAGTTTATTTGGGGGTGCTGACAATAGTGCATTGTCATACAGGTTTATTTTTGGAGACACCAACAATCTGAGTCCTCTTGTTTGAGCCTCAGTTGTGTGACAGACCTTTCTTTCCAGTTGATCCAAAGTCAGATAATGAGACCCTTGTTTAGCTTATCATCCCTTGAAAATTATACTCTAGGAAACTGAATGAATGTATTTCAGGCTCGTCAGTCCTGTTGGGAACAGCCTTTCTTCATATGCCTGCAGCTGGGCTGCATAAGACCTTCTACCAACATAACTTAGAATCCCCTTCATGACGTTTCCACAGAATGGCAGGTGGGTCTGCCTCAGAATCAAATGACTCCCCACGCTCCAGTGTGCTGGACTCAGAATGCCTAGGAGAGGGAGAGTATGTGTGCCTATGTGTATGCATGTACACATGTGTGTCTTGTGCCTGTGATCATAGGGATAGAGGAGTGAGAAGCAGCTTCGTGGATCCCACCAAGATTGTGGTTTGACCCTGGCACATGTCTGTCTGTCCCCTGAAGACCACAGCATGTCGAACCAGGAACCTTAATACATTGATTCCTGGCACCTCCTTCATTGCCCAGTTTATGAAACAGACAGGCCTGCTGTTCTCTATCCACAAAAGGGCTCAGAGCAGACCCTGCCTGTTGTCCCATTTCTAACAGAGCCATCATCTCATAGGACAAGGCCATTTTTTATAAATGGCCCCCTGGGAAGTGCCTTGCAGCTTTACATTCTAAATTAATATTATCACCACTGGCATCTGCAGATCATTTTCGAGCATCCTCACACCAGGGGCCCCAGCCTGCTGGTTCAGGCATGACTGCAGCCACCATCCCTCCCCTTCCCTGCTGCAGACCACTGCTGGGCATCTGTCCCACCGTGTGATTATCTCAGGCATGTTCATTGTGCTTTGTGTCCTTGCCACAGCCACCCACACTCTGTAAAGTATTGAGGGGAAAGGACAGGAAAGTGGCCTCCTCCCCCAAGGACCCAGCTCTTTGCGACCAGCTCTCTTTTCCAAACTGCCCTGACACTGGGACCTAAGTTGCAAGTGAAGACCTGCCCAGCCAGCATGCTCTGCCAGTTCTCAGAAGCTGAGGAATTGCTGGTAAATGAGGAGGTGCTGCCTAGATACAGCACCACAGACCTAGGGGCAGAGGGGAAATGCCTCTTTCAGATGCAAGACTTGGTGGGAACAAATAAAGTAGCTTCATAGTCCCTATTAGTCTTTAAGTCAGCATGCTGATTTTCTTTAAATCGATGGCCAAAGCGTCATAATTTTCTCAGAGCTGGAGACCACACCTTTCCCCATCTATAGTCTCTCAGCATTGCAGAATGTTTCCCAAACTCACAAAGTTGTGAGTTTGAACAATGGGAGCACTTTTCCCAGGCTCTATCCTAAAGATCTGGATGGAGTGAGAAGACCAGCTGAGAGGTGCTCAGGGCAAATGCGGAACTTCTGTGAGGGGCCTGGCAGACCACCCAGGGTCTTGTGCTGCCTCAGAGGCCAGTGAACCGTTTTCAGCTTGTCATGGTCTTCAGAAGCATGGCCCCTCACTTGGCAGATTCCAGCTTGCCGCTAGGCTGCAGGCTAATGCACCACAGATAGCCGTGGCAGCCCTCCTGCACAGCAGCCAGGTCTGTGTGCTTGTCAGTTGTTCTGTTGTGGTCCGAGTGTGCTGGTGATTGCTGTGTGTTGTGTCACTTGTTTCATGACTTTTCAGCAGGGCCAATGACCACGATGCCTTCTTGGTCTGCTTGCTCCTCTGGCACCTGCACTTAGGCCGCCTCATCCTGGATGCAGCTAGTGGGTACTCGTCACCCTCCCTTTAGAATAGCCAGGCTGTGCTCCCTACCCTGTTGGAGGCTCAGGAGATGCGGTCTGCAGGTGATCTTGTCAGAAGACTGTTATTTAGACAGGGGCATAGGCCCTTGGCCATGGCAGATTCCTTGGTACCAGCAAACAGGAAGTGCTTCCTGCAAGTGGGGGCATTTGCAGAGGAGGCCACTGGGGGCAGGCTTTAATTGTCCCAGTCTAGGGACGTCCCCCAACCACACCCAGCAACCCTTAGGCCACCTTCAGGTATAGTCAATCCATCAATTCCTGGATTGGCCTTCAGAGACTACTTCTCCTCCCACTGCCGAATCAGGCAAAAGCAAATCCAAGCTCCAGGCTGAACCTAGGGTTTGTGTTGTCTAATCTGTTTTGCCATTTTCATTGATCTAGGCAGGATTAAGAACACTGCATGACATTGGGCCAGAAATCCGGCGTGCTATATCCTGTGATTTGCAAGATGATGAGCCAGAGGAAACAAAAAGAGAAGAAGAAGATGTATTCAAAGTAATTATTCCACGCCTAGCTACACACTGGCCACCTGGATATAGTGAGGCAGGACTCTGGTTGGGGTACTTAATGATCCACAGAAGAATCTGGAGAATACAGACCAGCTACAGGGTTTAGCGGTGCTTGCAGACCATGCCCTCCCCACCCCCAGGCTCTCTCCACTCACCAGCGCCTCTTCTAGGCCAGGCCAGCTCCATCCCTGAGTGTCCCTGGCCCCTGGCTGTCTGCTGCTGAGGAGCTTGGCCACAGTCACTGGCCAGTGTGGAGGAGCATCCTGGGTCCTTCCAGCAGCTGCCCACATTTCCTTCCCTGGGTCCTTAGTGCCCCAGGCCAGAGAGATGCCTTCTGCCCCACCTGGGGGCACACGCCACCCCGTCTCGGAGCGACTGGAAGAGCATACTCCAGTGACAGATGAGAGCTTGCTCCCTGGCTCAGGAACCGGTAACCTTCCTCATGTCAGAGGGACCAACTGCCACATGAACCAAATGCCCCTGACCATTGAGACAGACTGTTTCTCAGGGATCCTATGGAGTGTACCTAGAATTTGCTTTTCGTGTAGAAAAAATTACCTAACATAGCTAGCCTGCATCAAATACTTGTTAAATTACCTGGTGTTGTCTCCCATTATTTTGCAGAGAAATGGTGCCCTGCTTGGAAACCATGTCAATCATGTTAATAGTGATAGGAGAGATTCCCTTCAGCAGACCAATACCACCCACCGTCCCCTGCATGTCCAAAGGCCTTCAATTCCACCTGCAAGTGATACTGAGAAACCGCTGTTTCCTCCAGCAGGAAATTCGGTGTGTCATAACCATCATAACCATAATTCCATAGGAAAGCAAGTTCCCACCTCAACAAATGCCAATCTCAATAATGCCAATATGTCCAAAGCTGCCCATGGAAAGCGACCCAGCATTGGGAACCTTGAGCATGTGTCTGAAAATGGGCATCATTCCTCCCACAAGCATGACCGGGAGCCTCAAAGATGGTCCAGTATTAAAAGGTAACCTTTAAAATGTGTTTATGCTGGTAATGTAGTATCTGCCTATGTCAAATCCTTCCTGTGGAGAACGGTGTCTCGCTCCTAGGCTCTAACACATGGGGAGATTCCTGTGGGCATTTACATTAGAATCTGTGAGTGCCACCAAGCCGTGGCTTGTCCACACACTGGCCACGTGAGGGTCCTCAGAGACAGGAGCCACCTGCTGTCCTATATCCTGCTGTGTGTGGTGGCTTCTTAAGAGCAGCACCCAGAAAATCCAGTCCATCCCCCCCAATTATGGTGAGAGATGCTGGGTCAGGGATTGGCGGATTTCTCCTGGAAAGGGCCAGAGAACAAATATTTTAGGCTTTGAAAACCACACAGTGTCTAATGCAACTACTGAACTCTGCTGTTGCAGGGTGAAAACAACCAAGACTATACTTAAGCGAACAAGTGTGGCTGTGTCCCCATAAAACCGTATGCTTAGATGCCGAAATTTGAATGTATTTACATCTGATGGAATATTTTTCTCTTCATTTTTCCTAGTCCTGTTATAAATGTAAAAACTGTCCCTACCTCATGCACCATACAAAAACCCACGTTTAGTGGGCACAGAATAGTTTGCCCACCCTCTACTCTAGGATGTCACTGGATGGCTGCGATTTAAATGTTGGAAATGTTTAACTTTTATTTTCTCCCTCCTTCTCATGTTGTGCCTTTCCTGGATAGAACACGCTATTATGAAACTTACATTAGGTATGTGCTCATCACCTGTTTTTGTCTTAAATACTGTGCTATTTTGTTACCAGCTGGCCTTTCTGAGTGCTGAGGAATAAGAATAACTTCATGGAGCCAAGTAGCCCAGCAGATTTTCATATTCAGGACTGCAGACCAGGGTCGGAGGTGGTGGTTTGTGTCTGCATAGCCTCTGCTGTGTAGCTGGGCAGCCCTGGCTACTCCTCTGAGGTCAGCATAGGAAAAGCGTGACCCAAACCTCCTAAGACCGGGCACCAGATCTCCCTGGCCATTGCCCCTGTAGCCCTCACCCTGTGTGCTTTGTATTCCACTCCACACATGTGGGCAGAAGGATCATTTTACCAGGCAGGTGAGGGTGGGTCTTTATTTTGAGCATTGGGGCCTGGCCAGGATGTGAGGGAGTGGGACATTCTGAGGAAGCTCAAGTGCAGTTTTTCCTTTGGAGAGAGCACTGGTGTCCCTGAGCCTGGTCTTTCTCTTGAGGCTTGAGGCCAGGTAAACTCAGCAGAAGTTTCCCATGAGAGCGTCCCCTGTGACTGTATCTAAAGCTCACCTCCCTTTCTTGGTTTACCATGGTGGGAAGTCAGTGGTGTGGAGGCTTCTTTGTTCAGGGTTCCCAAGTCACCCTGGGCTGGAGTTGGGGTAGGAGAATCGGAATAGGTGGCCTGGGAGTCCAGGGTCCTTCCTCCCTGACTGCTGAGGACTGTGTGGCGTCCCACATCCATCTTCTTGTGTCCTCCACGTGACATCTGTGCCTCGGCTCCGGGGCAAACATTTCAGCCCCAGCATCGCTCAGGGCACTGAAAGAGACCACACATACAGAGCATCCTTGCCAGAGGCCTGTCCCACATCGCTTGCGGCAGATGTGCCTGAAGAAAAGCCAGGAGCTCCCAGAAGAGTGCAGGCTGTAGCCTGCCTCCAGGCTCTCAGACCTCTCTTCCATCTACAGGTCCGACTCAGGAGATGAGCAGCTCCCAACTATTTGTCGAGAAGACCCAGAGATACACAGTTACTTCAGGGACCCCCGCTGCTTGGGGGAGCAGGAGTACTTCAGTAGTGAGGAGTGCTATGAGGAAGACAGCTCTCCCACCTGGAGCAGGTGAGGGGCTCTGGCTTGGGCGGAGATCAGGAAGCTGTCCCTCCCCTAATCCCTCCTGCCCCTGCATTCAGAATTCCCTGAAAAGCAAAGCAGGAGCCCCAGCTCCAGGCCAGAGGAGGGCAGGCAGGTTGGGAGGAACTGGACAGGAGCTGAGCAGAGGCGTGTTTTGCACCTGCTACATTGTTTTACCTGTCCATTAGACCCCCATCTTCTGAGAGGTGAGTTTTTATTTAGCTAACTTGAGAGCTCCACCCTGGGGCTCTGCCAGCACGGTGGCCTGGCCAGCCCTGTAACTTGGCTGAGTCTCAATGAACAGCCCTTGCTTCTTGTTCCCTTGTGTGTGTGGGGTCTCTCCTGGGGATGACGGAACAAGAGATCAGAGCAGCATCCCTCAGCAGAGCTGACTCTGCCAGCTTCTGTCCTGGAGAAAGAATGTTGGTGGCTAAAATAACCGCTGTGCTGTAGGACACACAGCAGGCAGTGTAGGGTTTGGCGCTCCCTTCCCCGGACTGCGTCTCTCCGTCTCCCCATGACTAGGGGCCTGTGGAAGTGGGACTGTGCTGAGGTCAGGTCCAGCACCGAGCCGTAGCCTGAACCTCACCTGTGTTCCACCAGGTCTTTCTTTGCGCCTCCTTCAAACACCTGACTTCCCCAAGCACCAGTTCTGAGCCAGGTGGCCCCTATGTGTCTGCCTCCAGGGCCTTGCCCTTAGCCATTTCTGCTGGCTTCATTCCACCCTCTTTCAAGGACCTGTACCCCATCAGAAGAACCTCAAACAGGCCACCTCGTGGAACCTGCCATATGCTTCTCTCTTCCAGCCTGGCTTCTCCCTTTTCTTCAGCTTGCACTGAGTGTGTGCGCGTGGCAGCTCCTTGGGTGTGGGAACTGTGCTTCATGCATCCTGGTGTCCCTGTGCCCACCCTGGCACCTGCAGGAGGCAGGGCCTCAGGACAGGGGTCTTGGGAGGAGATGAGTGGAGGATGCTCGAGCTGACAGGACACCTGTGATCCACGTCTGGCTGGCCAGGGGCAGGAACTCCCAGCAGGCACTCATCACAGGCCTCCAGGAGTTGTGAGCCCTCCTGCCGTGGCCCTCGCTCTCCACCTGACATCTTCCATGACGCCTCATGTGCGAGTCCTACTGAGTATGGGGGAGGAGAAGGGGACTTTGACAGGACTCTGACAGAGCTAAGCGCCAGGGTTCTTTGCCCAGACTCTCATGTGTGCCTTCTCTTTGGGCCCTTTCTGACTGGTAGGCAAAACTACAGCTATTACAACAGGTACCCAGGCAGCACCATGGACTTCGAGAGGCCCCGAGGCTACCACCATCCCCAAGGCTTCTCGGAGGATGATGACTCACCTGTTGGCTATGATTCTCGGAGATCTCCCAGGAGACGCCTACTACCTCCCACCCCACCATGTGAGGCCGGATTTCTTGTTTTGGATGAAGCCTTCCAGTATGCCTGTCATCCCTCACACCCGAGGGGGATCGTGGCATATTTGTTCTACCGTGTCAGGGACCACTGGTCACTAATCCAGTCCCCTGGGTGGAGATCTTTTTCTGTCGTTCTTGTCCACTGTGATGGAGCTTAAAACACTTCCACATGGTTACTGGCTCTCTTGGGGAAGAGAGAAACAGTATATAACCCTAAAATGGCACATTTTCTGTGTGCACAGAATCACACACAGGATGGAGCCTGGGTTCCATCCTGAGAGGGGAGCAAGATGTCTGGGTGCTTCTGTTGTCATTGGCCCTGTCCTTCTCTTTGCCCAGGAAGCTGAGGCTCCAAGAGGGAAGGATGGGTCAGGAGTGGAGCTACTTGCCCAGGCCTGTCTTTACAACCTGTGCCGTTCAGGAGCCTCTGGGCATTCTTGGTATCTGCCCCCACCCCCAGCTCCCACCCAGGTTTATTCTCCTTTCCCTCCTTTCCTCCTTCCTGCTGATCTGTGCCCCAGTAAGCAGGTACCCTGTGCTCAGAGGGCAGGTCTAGGTTTTGGTGGTCACTTCCAGGATAGGCACTCCTATTGCTGGACCATCAAACCTGTCCTGCAAGGGGGCTCTTCCGCTTCCCTCCTGCCACAGTGATGTGATGGCACTGTCAGACCTGGCCAAAGATGTGCATCGGGTGGCCCCTGCTAGCTTCCAGTGGCTGGTTTAAATTTGAACCTGTAGGCATTTGGATGCTGGTTAATGAATATCCATTTCTGGGTTTGTGAGGAATGAAGCTTAATTTTGAGCAGGACTCTAATCAGTAACCAAAAATAGCCGAGACATGGTGGCTCCAGAGTATGCCAACTGCCAGCATAGCAGAGCACTCTAGGTGGTGCCTGGAGCCCTGCGCCTCACCGCAGCTGTCATAGCTTGCTGGGGAGTATAAACAGACCCATTTCCATGGTTAATATTTAATTGTGCAGCCCCAAACACATGCTGCTGGATGGAGCCAACCGTACCTCATAAACACTAGAAGTACGCACTGGAGGGGCTGGCAGAGGCCCGTTGCCCAGTGGTTTCTGTCGCCTTTTTCAGACCCGTGCCTTTACCTGTTCGCTTGCCTAGATAGCCCGGGTGACACATGCATGCCCGCTCGCCACACACGGGCCATCCCCAGTGCCAAGAAGAGCTTCAGCGGGCAGGAGCAGCTGCCCTCTCCCTCTCTGAGGCAGGTAGCTTTGCTGACTATCAGCTCAGACCTCGGGCAGGAACAACACTGAGCTTCTCTGGCTGTGTTCACTGCCACACAAGGTTGACCTCCTTCTCCAGATTGCTGTGCAAAGCACAGCAGACAAAGGGATGTAGGAACCTATTCTGAACATAGAGAGAGGCACTGTGTGCATCCCAACCTGCCCTGAACCAGGTCTTGAGGTTGTGCCGACAGGGAGGCCTGTCCTCTGCGGCACACTGTTAAATGAGGGAAGGCTTTCTGATGAAGGCAGCTGCGTGCCCCACGGGCAGCTCAATTAGGAGGTCCCAGCATGCCCCTCAGTGGTCGATGGGCCTGAGACATGACCGCGTCCTGCTCATTCCTCCTCACTGGACACTGGCCCGCCAAGGCCTCAGCCTGTTCTTTGTTACAGACCATGGCTTCTAGAGCTTCATGTGCAATCCCAGGTGCCTCCCAAGGCCAGGCCCTGAGGTTTTCCTGTACAGGAATTAGGGGCACGTGGAGTTTTGCTGGGTTACAGAAATGCTCTATGACACTGGAAAGCAAAGATCCGTAAGGGGAGGCTGAAATAATGCAGATCCTGCTCTGCAAATTACAGCCTGGTCTCCCTGAAACAGAACTTTGCAAGGGTGGAGGGGTCTTCCTGCAGGAAAGGCCTCAGGCTGTGTTGAGAGACTGCAGAATTCAGACTGATCTTCTGGCCCCGGTACTCTGCAGGCTTGAAAGCTGGGATCATCTTGTCTTCATTCACCAGAGAACACCACTTAAAATGGGTCCCAGCAGGTGGCCATATTCTTAGGGCTGTTTTTTGCTTCTTGGGTGCCGAGGAGCCTGGGTCTTTCCCAGCAGAAGTTTGCTCACTGCTTGCTGAGCTGATTAAGAGGAGGCAGAATCCCTCCCTTTGAGAGGTAGAAGCCCAGGGTCGCAGACACACTCAGTATCTGGAAGGCAAGAGCAGGACCATGAGGGAATGTCTGGGATTCTAGAATCACACCTGTGCTTGTTCCCCGTGATACATCCAGCCATGGTTTCTGAGCCAGTACTGGTATCCTCTGGCCTGACTGACTACAGGTAAACATTTGAGTTATAAACTTGTACTTTTAAAAACATCTCTTGAGTTGGGCTGCTTCCTCCCTTCTCCCCTCCCAAAGTTGAGATGTTTTGGAAGATGCACTGTATAATTTTTTCTCTCACATGCACAGCTTGATTCTTCCTGGGGGGTGGGGGGCTCCCTGCTGGAGGCAGGATCCCGACAGAACCTGCTTCACCAGGCACAATATGTTGTATTCCACAGCCCACCGGAGATCTTCCTTCAATTTCGAGTGTCTGCGCCGGCAGAGCAGCCAGGAGGAGGCCCCACCATCACCCACCCTGCCACACCGCACGGCCCTGCCTCTGCACCTGATGCAGCAGCAGGTGAGTGCCCTCCTGGCCTTGCCCCTGCCTTGGCCACATCTGGGATGTGCCCTTCTCCTGGGCCTTCCCCAGCACGTGGAGGGAGGAGTGAACCTTCACCCACAGTGTGCCAAGCCCCATTGTGCAGTTGCTCCACAGGAGGGTGGGATGAGCCAGCATTTGAATCCAGTGCCCCACACCACTTCCTGGTGGTGAAGATGGCCTGGTAAGGTCCAGTCCCGGGAACGCACAGCCACTAGGCAGGTTTCCAGCATTCAGTGCTGCTCTTTATTTGTCCCAAGAGGTGGTTCCTCCACTATGAAAGACACGTTCACAGAGCCCTCTGCAGATGGGCCCTGTGGTCCAAGGGTTGGTGAGCCTGCCTTGTGGCCCAGGGGACCACCTGCCCACAGGAGGACAGCTGAGCAGGAGGCAGCTCATGGCCTAAAGCCTTCTGCCTCAGGAACAAGAATGCAGTTCTTTTTCTTTCTGAAAATATCTCATCAGCCACGCTGCCCACTGAGTATGTGCATGGGGCAGGGCCTTCACCAGAGAGTCCAGCAGCAGCCAGGGCCTTGCAGGGTTCTTACCACGGTCCTGAACAAATGAACACTAAGTGGTAACCTCAGATTTTCTATTTGCGTCTCCTCTGCCAGCTTGTCACTTTTCTGCTTGCACTTCTAAAATCAACTTTTATTTCTGTCTTGTGTCATCATGGAAGGACAGACCTTTAGAAGCTCCAGGCCACCAGATGCCGTGAATCAAGCAGGCATGGAGGTCCCTAAGGACACGTGTTCTACTCAGAACAGGCCCGGGTCGCGTTTGTCCCAGCTGCCCCCACTGGGTGGCCTTGACTTCCTG
Source organism: Hystrix cristata (assembly GCA_004026905.1). Lineage (NCBI taxonomy): Eukaryota > Metazoa > Chordata > Mammalia > Rodentia > Hystricidae > Hystrix > Hystrix cristata. Next base: position 104,148 of record PVJO010001757.1, read on the forward strand.
TTTGGCCATGAACCTTATGGATCTGTGCTGTTGACACAGACAGGCATTGGTGCCCCTCTCTGCAGAGCAGGCGTCCCCAGGCAGACCTGCTGTGGTGGGATCATGAGAAGCAGGGCTTACGCCTAGTGTTGCAGGACCTATGGAAGGAGGGTGACAGGATGAGCTGGACTACAGTGAGGAGAACCAGCCATGTTTTCCTATGTGGGCTGGAATCTGTAGTTTTCCCTGAATGTATTTCACTTTTACACTCAGAGTGACTTGGGTGGTATGTTCACACCCCACAGCTTGTTCATCTTCCTCTTTATCATTCTGAAGCAACTGCATGAATTAGAAAACTCCTGGGCACAGGTGGAGAAAATGCACTGTGGTTCCAAGGAAAAGATAGCACTAGGAAGTCCTACTTCTGCCGCCAGCTCACTTCATTTTCTCCAACACGCATCCTTTGGAGCCCTCAGGGAGGCTGCATCATAAAACAGCATCTGCGCCTGGTCTGTTTAAAGGGGCACAAGGCCCAGCCCTTTGAGGCTTCCTTCTCTCCAACCTCTCTCTCCCCAGATCATGGCAGTTGCAGGCCTCGATTCAAGTAAAGCCCAGAAGTACTCACCAAGCCACTCAACCCGGTCATGGGCCACCCCTCCAGCAACCCCTCCGTACCGGGACTGGACACCGTGCTACACCCCCCTGATCCAGGTGGAGAGGTCAGAGTCCCTGGACCAGGTCAACGGCAGCCTGCCATCCCTGCACCGCAGCTCCTGGTACACGGACGAGCCTGACATCTCATATCGGACTTTCACACCAGCCAGCCTGACTGTCCCCAGCAGCTTCCGTAACAAAAACAGCGACAAACAGAGGAGTGCAGACAGCTTGGTAGAGGCAGTGAGTACAGTTCTCAGCCATGGGAGGGCAGGCCCCACGAACAGCAGAGGCAAGAGCCAGGCACATGGCAGGAGAAGGTGGTGTGTTTAGGGTGGCGGGCCAGGGCCACACTGCCCAGGTTTGACATCTCTAATAGCAGGAAGAGTACAGCCAAGTCTCACAAGTGAGCTGTGCTGCCCTGACGTGTGTTCATGCGAGCATCATTGCTGTGGAGGACATGTCTTCCCAGTGGGCATCACTCTTGTTGGGCCATGAGTAGCTTTCCAGCTCTGTGACATTTTCAGAGTTCAAGCCATTTACATTTAGTTGTCACGTATAAGGTCTGGTAAACACAACTGGGCTGAGTCCTTAAAGCACAGCATGCAGGTTAGTGCAGAAGCAGATCTTTCTGCCACTACCCTCCAACCTTATAATGTATGCATGCCATCGGTCCTCTTTCCTGCACAGGTCCTGATATCCGAAGGCCTAGGACGCTATGCAAGGGACCCAAAATTTGTGTCAGCGACCAAACATGAAATCGCTGATGCCTGTGACCTAACCATTGATGAGATGGAGAGTGCAGCCAGCACCCTGCTCAACGGGAGCATGTGTCCTCGAGCCAGTGGGGACTTGGGCCCTGTCTCTCACAGGCAGGACTACGAGCTCCAGGACTTTGGGCCTGGCTACAGTGACGAGGAGCCAGACCCTGGGCGAGATGAGGAGGACCTGGCCGATGAAATGATCTGTATCACCACCTTGTAGCCCCAGCAAGGGGCAGACTGGCTCTGGCCTCAGGTGGGGCACAGGAGGGCCAGGGATAAAGTGCCTCATAGTTAGGAAAGTTTAGGCACTAGTTGGGAGAAAAATACTCAATTAGACTTTTGTACAAGTGATGTCATGCCTCAAGGAAGCCATAAACCTGGTAGGAGCAGGTTCTGAGCCGCCGAGCCTGGCAGTGCACCACGCACTCAGCCCAGCCGCAGGAGACGGCAGGTCCAGCCCTCGAGACAGGATGGGTGAGGTCAGACCAGCCCCACACAACATGCAGATGGGCTACTACACGCAGGGCTCCCACCCATGCCCGCCCGGCGGCACAGTAGGGGAAGGCTCAAGGTGATGACAATCACCGTACCTGTGTCATTACCTCAGCCACTGGTCTAGCATATCAGCAGATCCATTTTTAAACCCTTCCCCCAAACACACTGCTTCCTGGTTCCGGTTCTCCTCTTCTGCAGTACAGTGTGTCAGAACCTCGCCACCAGCAGTCATCATGAGAGGGGAGTAGGACCTGACAGATGAGGTTTTCTGTTACGTGGCGCCAGTTTACAGGAACGAACGTCACTCGGATGGTCAGTTCTGACTGTCATGCTTAAGGGCCACTGTAAACTGGAATAATAATGCACTTGCAACCAGGTAAACTTAGATACGCTAGTTTGTTTAAAAATTATAGATTTACTTACTGTACATGACTTGTAACATACTACAATTTGTATTTGTAAAGAGATGGTCTATATTTTGTAATTATTGTACCGTATTTGAACTGCAGCAATATCCATGGGTTGTAACAATTGTAGATCCCCTCTGAAATCTAGAAATTATTAGTATTTTTACTGGGGTTATAAAGAATTAGAATAATTAAGAGCCAATTCTCACTTGTTCACTGAAAATCCTTTGGGGGTAAAATTTTGAGTTCAAAAGAACTTGACACTACAGAAACTTTTCTAAAACATTGTGAGTTGCTATAAACCTATCTTTACATAAGATAAACACGATGACTATTTGCAGTCTTTTCTTTGGGCAAAAATTCTGATTTTGATATTATACCTTTTATCCACCATGGGTTGCAACTATCTTTTGTTTGGTTTTATTTTAATAACCCTCCAGTAAGTTAGCTTACAGAGTCGGCCAAACTGGCTACTCTGCCCTTGGGGCATCCTTAGATTTGGTTTCCTCAGCTGCCCACACCAGCTGTTTCTGCATCTCTGCTGTGGAACTAACTGCGCAGGTGAACACAGCGCATGTGTGCCGGCGCCCAGGGACTGGTGGTGCTGCCTAAGGGATAAGGGGAGTGGGGGGCGGGTGGACACAGCGCCACGGTGACTTACAGAGTTAGAATGTCGGGTCTGTACAGATTGTACTGTGGCCTTTTACAGTTCATTGCTGTGCTGTGTGTTCTCTTTGAGGGCTTTTATATGCGACTGAAAGAGGGCTGAAGTTTTCACGAGAATGCACTCCAGCTGTATGTCTTGGGAAAACCCACTTTCGGATCATTAGAACTGTCAAGGCCTCCTTTCTGTTAACAGAGTCACGCCAACGTCGTCATGTTACCTTGGCAGGGATTCGCTGCAATCAAAAAGACAGGTAGCAATTTTGGTTCAGAATTTTTAACTAACAGACACAACCTGTCAGTGTTTTTTTGTAAATAACGACACTTTGTTACAAAGACCTCACGAACCTCTTCGTAAGACATTCTTAAATCCAGATCCAGGCAGAAACACTTCAAGGTTTGTAAATGACTATTTCCTGACATAAAGCCTTTTTTATTAAAATGCAAAATGTTCTTCAGAATAAAACTGTGTAACAATTTCATTGTATGTGGGAGCTCTCCTTGCACAGGGCTGGCTTGGCCAGTGAGAGCTTTAGAGGAACAGGTGCTCTGGAGGGCAGCTCTGTAGTCAGGTAGCTTTTTCTCCTCCTCAGGCTTCTTCCATGCCAGAGGTGACTCAGTACCAGTTGCAGAGAGCACCACTTATCCTAAAGGGCTAAACCACTGTCAACATTATCTCAGACTCTGCGTGTCTCCTGGGTGCTGGTCTGACTGTGTGGCGTAACACCAGCAAGCCAAAATCGCCGTCCCAGGACCGTATGTTCTAGAACAGGTGACATTCTCTTCCCAAGCCATTGAGCACTGGTGTTTTACAGGCCGCACCACTCCCCAGTGTCTGTCTGCTTTAAGCCTGGTTCAACCTCTCATCTAATATTAAATTTCTCTTTGTAAGAAAAATTCAAAGTTGTAGAGCATGATTCTTTCCCTTTGTTTCAGGAAAGTTTCAAGATTAAATCTCTCTACTTTTTGTTTACCCTCGCCCCTTGCAAAATGATTCTGTGTCCATAGGAACAGAACATTTAGTTTCTTTAATAACATAAAATAAAAATGGCTACAGTGATTTAACTGTCAGTGAACGGTGAAGACCTAGTTAAGAACCGGCTCTACTCGGGGTGTGGACATCCGCCTAGCCAAGTGGCATGTCCCAGCTTTGGTGTTTCCGGGACCAGCAAAGGCAGTGGAAGCCTCCGTGCACTTGGTATGGGCGCTACCTGCCGGGAAAGATAGTAGCTGGAGGTACCACCCACTTGGTCGCGACTCCACTCTTGAAAGAAGCCAGAATGGTCCGTCTCACATGATGTACTTTTTTTTGGTTGGGGGGGGGTACGGGGTATTGAACTCAGGGCACTCTACCACTGAGCTAAATCTCCAACCCCATGAAGTTCTTTTTACAGCCTAAAGTGTCCTTGTGACTGCATTTTCCTAGAAGGCATCCTGGCTTTTATTTTTAGGAGGGACAGTGGACTTCTCTGTAAAGGCGGGTTTAGCCACAGAGCTGACAGCATGCACAGAGCTCCAACTCCCTTGCTTGCACTCTAATTCAAAAGCTGACTTTGGCTATGCTTCCATTTGTTGGAAAGTTATTTCTCCTTGTCTTCTGGGACCTGGGAGGGCAGGGGAAAATGAGGAGCAGGCCTGGGCCTAGGTTTCCACATCAGAACAGGGCTGAGGAGGGTGATCCGAAGACATCCTGGGGATGGGGGTTGAAGGAGGGAGCCCAGCAAGGGCCATCTGTGCCACCAGCCAGGGCTTGTGAAGGGGGGGCCTACTTTCTTTTGATTTTTAAGAGAAAGAAATCTATCTAATAGATCTGATATCATGTTAATTTATCAATGGAAATATGGAAAAAACCTCTGGGCAGCAGGATGTGGTTTGGGTGGAGCAAAGAATTTGTTTTTATGAAAACTACTGCCACAGCCTGCCCTAGAAGTGGAAAGGCTGTATGTTAAGGGACAACCTCCCACTTCTAAGACTTGCATTTCTGGTTATGCTGGTAGATGGTCCTGTTCCCTCTGTGGTTGGTCTGTCCCTTGCTCTGTCAGGAACACTTTTGGCAGTGTAAGAACGGAGTTCCTGCACAGGACAGGACTCAGAACTCTAGGCACACCCACTACTTTCTGTTAGGTCTCTTCAACTATGTTTTTGCAAAACACTGGCTTCCATTTTTTAGGCATTACTGGCCTTTTCCTAAGAGGCTTAGCTAAAAAGTCTACCCAGTTGCTCAGCAGACTAGGGCTAGCAGCGCCGTTCCTGCATCAGCTGCAAGACCCAGAGGATGGATGGCTGAGGATGGCAGGGAGGGAGGGAGGGAGGAGAGACTAGGAGAAATCTCTTGGCAAACTTAGAATTGTCTTTTTTGACCCTTTCTTGGAACAAGAAAAAAAGTAAGATATGGGTAAGATGAAACAAGAGCTGCCTAAAGTTTGAAAAGAAATGAGAAAAGCCAGGCATGATGGTGCACACTTGAGCTCTCAGCTATTCAGGAGCTGTTCAAAGCCAGCCTGGGCAACTTAGTGAACCCTGCCTCAAAGTGGAAAAAAAAAATTGTGATAGTTTTCTTCTACCTTTCTGGAAGGTTTTTTTCAGAAACTCCTAAGTTTTTCTCCTCCTTTTTCTGGGCCCAGCATGGCAGGTTTGCAGACAGGAGTTGTTTTCCTCCTTGCTATAGGTGGAAGCTTTGGATAGCTTGAAAAAAAATCAATCCAAGATGCATTAGTAGTTATTCCCTGTTAAGAACAGTCTGGATAAGGCATCTCACTTAACAAGTTACTGGATTACATTACTGAATTACAAGGAATTTTAAAAAATCAAAGAGCTGTTGTAAATGGTATTTGTATCTGCTTTTTCCTCCTGGAAAATCTTCCCCACTTTATTTTTCTTTCACTCAGTTGTACTTAACTGCTTTTCCATCTGTCTCAGCACCATTTCAGTCTCTTCCCGTGGACGTGTAGGGAATAAGAATCCACCGGCACTGTCTTTACAGGGCAGCTCCAGCTGTTGGCCAAATTCCCAGGGGGTCTCTGCTTCAGGATGAAGTGGCGCCCTAGTGTGAGGGGCTGGCTGTAGGCTTCTGCATTTCCTGCATTTGGAAGATCTTCTAAAATGTTAAATCGTGAAAGCTTTGGTCACGAGGCCCAAGCAGCCTTCCCTTCTTGAACAGGATCCGGAAAGCCTGTCACTGAGACGGCATTTCTTAGGAACCACAGCACCAGAGTGGGGGCCGTCAGCCCCTTGGTCACCTGAGTGAGCCCAGAATCCGCCTCACCCTGAGAGTGAAGTGAGGATGAGAGAGAAAGGGAAACCTGGGCTCCCCCTGGCTGGCAGCTTTCCCCTAAGGACACCAGGAACTGTGTGCCAGCCTGGGCCGAGCTGACTCTGGTATGATGCTTAGCTTCAGTTTAAAACTTGCAGCCCCCTCCTCAGGGAGCCCAGCCTGGATCTAGCAGTCACACAGCCCCCGTGCAGAACACCCTCCCTAAGAGGGAGGCCTACAGAGAACCATTCCAAGCAAGGTAGCAGGACCCTGGTTTGGAGCCAGCCATGTGGACATGAGAAAGGGCATGGCAGAAGCTAACTGCCCGCCCTCCTCTACCATGCTCCCCTCTCCCCTTTTCTGTCCCCTGAAGGAGGAAGGGAGGAGGGGCCTGGCCTGAATGCTGGCCTCCCCCACAGGGCCCACAGGGAAACAATGGGGAAACAGAACTTGACTCACTGACTAGTACTGGTTGCACTTCTTAAAATATTATTCTCAGCCACTGAGTAGGGCCATCTGGGTCCCAGTGTCCTGGACAGTTTAGGAAAGAACATCTGGAGCAAGGCCTGTGCTGGTCAGTCTTCTTGGCTTGCCAGGGGCTTCTCCGATCATCCTCACACAGTGGCCGCATTATCGCTGGGTGGCCAGTGTCTTGGGCTTGTAGACAGGAACGTCCTTATCCCAGAGTGCAGGCAGCCCCTTAATAATGTCAGCTGCCTTCTCGGCGATCATGATGGTGGGGGCATTCAGGTTGCCACTGACCATGCTGGGCATGATGGAGGCGTCCACAACCCTGAGGTTCTCCACCCCAAGGACCCTGGTCTCTGGGTCCACCACAGCAGTAGGATCAGAGGGCTGGCCCATCTTACAGGTACACGAGGGGTGGTAGGCACTGTCAGCTTTTGCCCGCACAAAGGCGTCTATCTCCTTATCTGACTGCACATGGCTTCCTGGCTGGAGCTCCTTCCCCCGGAAGGGAGCCAGGGCCTCCTGTGCAAAAATTTCTCTGGACAGCTTCACACACTGACGGAAATCCTCAATATCGGTTTCTGCGGAGAAGAGACAAGTGAGCCCCCACACTGTGCCAGCCACACCACAAGATTCACAGGATGGAGAGGCTCAATAAGCTATGGGGGACAAAGTTACAGAAAACTGAGCCACCAGGTACTTGTCACCTATCCCACACACGGCTGGCATCCTAGACCCTGTGACAGCCTGCCCCAGAGACCTGGGTTTAAATCAGCGGTCTGACTTCTCTGAGGCAGGGATAAGAACACACATTCCACCCTCATACATCATCATGGGGCAAAACCTGCCCAACAGGGAGGGCTGCCTGCCGAAGTGGCTGGCAGTGCAATCTGCTTTAGAGCAGTAACATGCCATGCGAGCTGTATGCACAGGCCTGGCGCCTGCTCTGCCTGCAGCCTGCTCTGAAAGCCGCCGCCTCCCGCTGTGTTAAGGGAGGTCCTGGGGTTACTTTGTGCACAGTGTGCAGCAGCTCTGCTAAAGTTCACAGCCTAGGGTGGTGGGGCTGGAGTGAACAGAGGGGAACCTGAGCCTCAGGAAATGGAGCCCCGGAGTAAAATTCGGGGACAAATAGGAACGCCATAAAAGCATTCCTTCATTCTAGGCAGGCCCGGAGAGACAAGGTGATGCTGAATTACCTGTTGACAAATAGTTGGGTTGAATCACAGGGTGGTCCTGGGGGTTGGCACTTCTCAATTTGAGCCAGCCCACACTTGTGCCCCGCATGGTCCCCACATGCACCTAAGAGAGCCCAGAGGACACAGTGAAGTCCACGGTGACCTCCATCAACCCCAACTCAGCGGGTTGGCGAGGCCTCCAGTTTCCTGGATGCGGGACAGGGAGGACTCAGCATCCACAGTCAGTTAAAAGCAGATGGTGACGTGTGTGCCTGGATCTTAACCATTTCCACAAGCGATTCAAAACCACCTCGGTGAACCACCCCTCCCTCCCAGCTTTATAGTCTACTGTCCCAAACTTTGGGTGGCACTCCCAGGGCTGAGGCAGCCCTGTTCACTGCCGATGCCTGGCCCTGCCTGAGCTGGCGCAGGTCCTGCTCCTCCACATGCCCCATGGACTGATGTGCTGTGCTCCTGGTGCACCCGGCTTGGGGGAAGATTCCAGGCCCAGCCTCCTCACCCCGCCTGCTGGAGGGCGGGGCACCGAAGTCCCTGCCACAGAGGGAGGGATGCTGCTCCCTGAGAACATCCGTCCTGTGCTGTCCTGCCGCAGTGGGAAAAGCAGCATCCCTGGGCTGAGGTTCCACCTGCTCACCTGGTAAGCCTCCTGCTGGGTGGGGACCCGCCCATGGTCAATCACTTGGGAGGGCAGGAAATGGAACTGGATGTCTGGGTGGGGGACCCCAGGCTGGCTGCGGATGAACCCACCTGTTTCCAGATGGGCAGTGGCTCCGTCCCCTGTGGGTCAGAGGAGGACAAGGCAGAAGAGCCAGTCAGAGCACGGAAGGTTGGCAGATGTTCCTGGGGCCCCTCCTCTCCCCGGGAGCTCCTCTTTGGTGCCTGGCCCCAAGCCCTGTCCATAGCTTTGCTCTCTCCCTGAGGTGGGCTCACTGCAGCTGTAAACATCAGTCATATGCCAAATGGGGGACTGGCCCTTCCCGCCAGCCAGCCAAGTGTGTAGGAGAGAAGTAGGGAACTTGCTGAGTGAGGAGGGAGCATCTCTAAGAGCAGCTTCCTGGCCAAAAGGGTGCAAGATCTGCAGCCCAGTCCCACAGTCTCTCCTCTGTGCCTTTCAGCTGGCTCCTGAACCCCAGGCAGGGCTCATCCCAAAGCCATCCCCTACACCTCCAAGAAGAGCAGCCTCATTTTGACAGGTGCTACTGCTTCCGGTCCTCACACCAGCGCATCTGGCAGGAACACTGGATACCTGTTTTGCAGATGGGAAGCCTGAGGCTTGGAGCCAAGGTAAATGGCAGAATTTACCTTCAAACCCAGCAATGTGAGGCCACAGCCCTCATTCAGCTCAAGAGGGTGACCAGATACCTACAGAGAGTATCCACCAAGGTCACTGAGGCGCCCACCTGTGAATCTCCAGAGCCACTCCAGCCCGATGCAGAGCTTCCGCCAGGGCTTCTGGGTGGAGTGGAGGGTGATGGGCTGGGTGCATGCCTGCTGAATGTATACCTCCAGGTGGTCCTGCAGGTTCTGGCCGACTCCTGAAATGGCAGGGAGTAGTGAAGGGAGATGGCTGATTACAGGGACTTAGCTGGCTCTCTGTATCTCTGTGGCTTTGAAAAAGCTCCCTTGCCCACTTATATTCTGGACCTGTGCCTGCCGGGTCCCTGGGTCTCAGCTTACATGTTACCTGCAAGAAGCTAAGTCTGCAGTGTACAGTTCCTGCCGATTCTGGCCCATTCTCCTGCCACCAGAGTGGGTTACCTTGTCCCCATGGGAAAAGTTGGTCTGAGAAGGGTAGAGACGATAGTACAAAGACCCAGTATCCAGTGAGGACGGGGGCACCCTGAGATTTATACAAGGATGTGGCAGTTCTGTGGAGCACCACTCTTGTTGCTGCCTACCTCATGCTAATAAAATCCACTATGCCATTCCATTTTGCAGAGGCAGCCTCTGGGGAACAGCGAGGGAAGTGCTCACCAGGCAGGTGGCACACCACAGGGATGCCCAGTTTCTTGAGGTCATCTGCATTTCCAACACCTGAGAGCATGAGCAACTGCGGAGAGTTGATGGCGCCCCCACTCAGGATCACTTCCTTGCTGGCGAAAACCTAGAAGAAGCAGGGGGCTGGCCTGTTACACTTCCCAAAGAGCCAGCTGTTTGCCAGGCTCATGGACCAGCCAGCACCACCAGAACATGGCTCTGAGATGTGGTACAGGGCACCAGGAACCCTGCTGCCACCACCAGAGAAAGCCTGCCAACTGGCCAGGAGGAAGAGGCGGGGCCTCACCATGCCACCACATTCAACCATTGAACTGTGCGGTGTGAGCATCAAGGGCGGGCTGTGCCCTGAGAAGTTCTGCGATAGCCAGATAGTAATGAGGGCCTTACAAACAGGGAGAGTGGACTTAAATGCAGTTGATGAAACCAGGCACTCAAAGGAGCAGTAAAAGCAAGCAGGCAGTGAGCCAGAGCTACATGTGAGCATGCAAAACAATCCCTTATGCACCGCTGAGCAGAGAAAATCTGCAGTCACATTTTCTGCACAGTGCAGGAGTAACACAGTGTATGATCACATTTATGGTTTTAAAACCTCTAGTATAAACCTATAAATTTCTTTCAGGTCAACAACCTGAAAGGGCATAGAAGATATCAGGGGACTGCTCTGAAGTAAGCATGACAGGACCACGGGCACTCACACCGGGGCGCCACAGCATCTCTGTTTGTGGTGGGACTGGGGACTTCCTCACCCCACCACTCTGCTTCCCGCAAGACTAAGGGGACAGTCATCACCCCTGCTGCCAGCTGCTCACTCACCAAGGGACAAGAGCCTGCATCTGGGGAGCAAGGCATGACCTCTGCCCACTGTGAGCCCGACCTGCCCCGTCAGCTGCCAGGGCCCCCACTGGAGTCCACTCACCCTGTGGCTCTGGCCGTTCTTGACGTATTCCACGCCCACTGCACGGGTACCCTCAAACAGTACCCTGCTCACCAGCGTTTGGGCCTCAGCCTTGAGGTTGGGGCGGCTCAGTGCTGGGTGCAGGTAAGCACAAGCAGAGCTCCAGCGCTTGCCTGCAGGACACAGCAAGGTCACACATGGCCCCCCTACCCTTCCCCTGGAGCCTGGGCAAGAAGAGGGAGCGGGAGAAAGTGCCAGTTTGCCCTGCCTCTACCTAAACAAGCCCTGCCTTCAAAGTAAGGCTGAGACACAAGACCCTGCCCTGTTGAAGTCCATGTAGACCTGAGGTCCTCTGGGCACAGGTGGAAACCAGTCCTTCACCTTTACAGGGTGACATGGAGACCAGGAGCAACAGAAGAGAGCCCCAAAGAGATGGGTCAGACCTGGCCATTCCCCTATTCTCCTGTGTGCAAGGCCCCGTACCACCCTGTGCCTCAGTTTTCCCATCTGTTAAGGAGGGACACAGACCAGTAACAAAGATGAGGAAGAGCCAGAAGGATGAGCAAGACAGCCATGTGCCCCTGGCTGCTTCTCTGTGCCTCAGTTTCCCCTTGTACATGACCGGAAGACGTTGGGCTCTGTCCAGAAAGCTGATCCAGACCGCTGGCCCAGACAGTACCCCAAGTGCCACCATGCCGAGTCATTTCTCGCTGGCTCTTGCTGTATTCTGGGGCTTCCAGGGGTGCGGCAAGTCACCGCCCTTCCACCCAATACCAGCCTCCTCCTGTCCACACTCGCTCACCATAACGGGGCCAGGTGGGAAGGGGCCGAGCAGGGAGCTGGGGAACCAGGCCACCCACCTTCGTGGATGGTCATGTCCATCCAGCCAAAGCCCTCCTGCTGGAAGCCGTTCATGTCCTCGGTGAGCGGGTAGCCAGCCTGCTGCGCCGCGCTCAGGAAGGCCCGGTGCAGCGGGTGGCCGCTCTTGCCCCGGGACACACGCAGTGGGCCCTCGCCGCCACGGTACCTGCCGGCGCCCAGCTCGTGGGCCTGCGCGCGGCGGAAGTAGGGCAGGCAGTGCCCGTAGTCCCAGCCCCGCGCGCCCTGGCGCTGCCAGCGCTCGTAGTCCTCGGGGTGCCCGCGCACGTACACCATGGCGTTCAGCGACGAGGAGCCGCCCCACACGCGCCCCCGCGGCCAGAACAGCACGCGGCCGTCCAGACCGGGCTGCGGCTCCGTGTAGTAGCACCAGTTATACGTGTCGTCGCACAGGTTGGCCACGAGGGCCGCGGGCATGTGGATCTTCCACAAGAGGCGCTTGCTCCCCGCGCGGAGGTCCTTGGGCCCGGCCTCCAGCAGCAGCACCCGCTCAGTGGGATCCTCGGAGAGCCGGCTGGCCAGCACGCAGCCTGCAGAGCCCGCACCCACCACCACGTAGCTGTACTCGACGTCCCCGCTGCTGGAGCCCGCGCTGGCCAGAGCACGGCTCCGCGGGGCGGCCGCCGCCAGGGCTGTCCTTGAACCCAGGCGCCCGGGCCTCCAGCATCGCAGGACACCCCACATGCTTCAATCCAAGTCCTCCTGTCCACGGAGGGGAATGGGATGATTCGCTTCTCCTGGAATAGGGAAAGGGGCTTTAAGAATCTTAACTCCAGCCATGTGTAATGGCACATGCCTGTAATCCCAGCTACTGGAGAGGCTGAGGCAGGAGAATCTCAAGTGCGAAACCAGCCTGAACAAAATAACAAAACGGGTGGAGATGCCGAGCATGGTGGCATACGCCTATAAGCCCAGCATTCTGAAGGCTGAGGCAGAAGAATCTCGAGTCTGAGGCCAGCCTGAACTACATAGTGAAACTCTACCAAAAAAAAAAAAAAAAAAAAAAAAAAAAAGGAGTGGGGATGTAGTAGCAGAGTCAGTCCCTGAGGAACTAAAAGGAGGGAGGACCCACATCCACAGGCATGGGAGACATGCCCTTTGGCATGCTGGAAAGTCCCCAGAAGGGGTCCAAGCCCAGCTGTGCATGAACCTGGAGGCAGGAAGCCCCCCTGCTAGAAGGCAGAGAAGAGAAGGTTTTGCCAGGCAGAGAAAGAAAGGGGCCTCACTCCTTCACTTGTGACAAGTGTGAGGCCCAATGGGAGCTGGGCATCGGTTGTATCAGTTCACAAGAGAAGAAAAGAGAAAAGAAAAAAAAGTTTTTCCTCTATCAGTACAAAGAAGAAAAGAAGAGAAATCTACTGTTGAGACTGATGGTCTGGGGGCAGGAAGAGAGAAAAGACTTAAGAATGGTGACCCCTCGATACTCATGGTTAACTGGTTCTGGGAGGTGCGACATACCAAAAACAATGACTATACTGACTGTTTTGGCTGGAAAGGGTAACAAGTAAGGCAATTGACACCAAATTCTAGCTTTTGTGTCAAGTACTAAACAAACGTGAGTACCAGCACAAAATTTCCACATTAAAATGCATCAAGCATGAAATTCAACAAGTTTGGAAGCAGTCAATTACCAGGTTATGACTATACCCAAAAGGAGGTGAAGATGAGGGGCTGTGACTGTGGCACTCACAACCTGAAGGGCCACAGTGTGCACTGGGGTGGGGGCGGGGCGCTGTTAGGCAGAAGACCTGGTCAGACCTACACCCTTCAAGGATTACACTGTAGAGTTTGGAGTTTCAACAGGGAAACGCCAGGGGCTTTCAGATGGTCTTTTCCCAACGATGGTCCAATCAGTCCCAACCTGTTCAGGGCACAGATGTGGAACAGAACTAGAGTTTCTCATCTCATAAGCTCCAAGACAGAGACATCTGAGAAAGGCCCCCATGAGGCTCTGGCCACTGAGGCAAAAGGAGAACTGATGAATCTCCCTTACCCTTTCCTTGAGCCCTACACCAGGAAACAAAAGCCTAGCTCTGGAAGCAGGTGAGATCTGGAGAAGAGGACTCCTTTTCCTGCTTCTCCCCCTGTGGTACTGGCACAGGAGGAAGCAGGGCAGGGCCTCCAGAAAGCCAGGTCTGAAGCAGGAACACCAGCTGCAGAGCCCGGGGCTCCACCCCTGAGCATGGCAGGGGCAGCTGTGCTCAGCTCCGCCCAAAGGACGCCACGCTCCACACTGCCACCCTGACAGAATAAAAGACACAGACTCGATGTACCTCGGTCTCCACTATCCCATTGCATTGAAGATCTGGTAGTCCATAAAAAATTAGGAGACATACAAAAAAGCAAGACAAATACATGACTCCTTATCGAGAGGCCAATAGCGAACTGAAGCAGAAAGGATGACCTGTCTAGATGTTAGAACCATCAAAGACGTTAAAAAGCCAAGGTGAGCATTACAAATGAGTTGACCAAAAAGGTGGACAACATGTTGAACAGAATTGCAGCAAACCTTAGCAACGATTAAAAAAAATGCAAGAAAAATATAATATTGAAGAGAATTTCTTATTGACGACACCAGAGAAGAGAATGAGTGAAACTGAAGATTAGGTTAACAGAAATCAAATGGAAATGTTCAGAGAAAAGGGGACGGGAAGAAATGGGAAGAGCTGAGAGCTTTGGGACCATATCAGGCTATCCAATATGTGAATAACTGGAGTTGTCCTAGGAGAGAGAGGGGCAGAAGGTGAGAAGGGCAGACAGCAGAGAAGAGGAAACATTTGAAGAAATAATTGCTGAGACTTTTCCAAAATTAGTGCAAGACAAACATCATGGATTCCAAAGATTTGAGGATTGCAAGCAGGATTAATACAAAGAAAAACACATCTAAACACATCATGTCAAATTGCTGAAACATGGAAATCAAGGGAAAACCATTGAAGTAGACAAAAAAGAAACATGTATAGAGAAATAAACATAAGAATAACAGGAAACTTCCTGTCAGAAAACATGCAACTTAGAAGATAGTTGAGTGACAATTTTAAAGTAATGAAGGGGGGAAAAACTTCTAAGCCTATTTTACTGAACTTAATACATATACCTAAAATAGTCTCTCAATCCAGTGAATACATCTTTAAAAATGAAGATTAAATCTAGATAAAAATGGCTGATTCCTTGAAAGACATAATATGCCGAAATGCACACAAAAAGAAGCAGACACTTTTAATATACCAGTATTTACTAAGACAATGGAATCAAGAATTAACAGCCTTGCAAAAGAGAAACCGTCAATCCTAGATAGGCTCTCAGGGTGAAATCCACCAAACATTAAAGGAAGAAAAGATGTTTTGAAGACTAACACCATCACACCATTTAATATAGACTGGCTTTTTCTTTTTTTGGTGCTGGGGATTAAACTCGGCCTTGCACTTGCTAGGCAAGCACTCTAACCACTGAGCTAAATCTCCAGTCCTATAGACTGGGTCTTTATATAGGGATTGCTGTTTGGAAATAAAGTTGATTGACAAGGAATCAATCACATGTCCTTTGGAATAAAAATAAGTATGTCTACAAAAGACCCATTCTGCCTTAGACTGTTTAAGGGGAAAAGGACCTTAACCATTTTAAGATAATATTTTTATCAGATTTTCAGTGCTTGGTTATTTAAGGTAAATCTAATTAAAAGGTCAGCATTTGCTAATACGTTCAAAGAAAAAAATAAAGGAAGAAAGTACAGTACTATACCAATTCTCTACCAACCCTTTCATAGGATAGAAGCAGAGGGATGAGTTCCTAATTCTGTGAAGCCAATACCACCTGCTACCAAAACAAGACAAAAGTATTAGAAGTAAACTAGAGACCAGTATTTCTCACACAGATTAAAAAAATCCTCAACAAAATATTAGTAAATTAAATCCAAATATAGATGAAAAGAATTATACACCACACCCAAGTGGGATTCATCTCAAGTATGCCAGACTGGTTCAACATTTGTATCCTGTCACATGAACAGGCTGAATAATAAAATTCACATAATCATAGCTATAGGTGCAGGAAAAACACTTGACAAAATCCAGCACTCATTTGCAATAAAAAATTAAAAAAATACTCAGTAAACTAGGAATTGGGGGAAGGGGGTGTCTTCAACATGACAAAGAGTATCTACAAAAACCCTACAGCTGGTATCATACCTAATGGTGAGAAACCTGAAGCTTTCCTAGTATGATCAAGAACAAGGTCCTTTTTCACCATTTCTTTTCAGCATTATACCAGAAGTCCTAGTTAATACAATAAGGAAGGGAAATAAAAGATACATGGATTGGTTAGGAAGAAATAAAATTCTTTTCAGCTGACATGACCATCTACGTAGAAAATCTGAAAGAAATGATAAACAAAAAGCAAAGTAAAACAAAAACTCCTGGAACCGATGAGCAATTATAGTGAGACTGCAGGATACAAGGTTAATATACAAAAGTCATCTACTAGCCAGGTGTCATAGGCCCACCTGTAATCCCAGCATGTGGGAGGCTGAGGCAGGAAGATTACAATTTTGAGTCCTGCCTGAGGAACTTAGCGAGACCCTGTCTCAAAATTAAATAATAAAAAAGGGCTGGGTATGTAGCTCAGTATAAAGGCCCTATACTACCTACGAAAGCAAACCAGCAAGCAGGCAAGCGGGCAGGTGGGCAAGCAGGCAAGCTTGCTCAGTTGCTTTTTACTAGCAATGAACAAGTGAAATTTGAAATGGAAATAACACCATTTAATTTAGCACCATAAAGGAATAGGTATAAATCTAACAAAATATGTTTAAGATATGTATGAGGAAAACTACAAAATTTTAATGAAAGAAATCAAAGAATTAAATAAATGGAGAGTATCACATCTTCAGGAAGAACTGATACTGTAAAAATGACAGCTATTTCCAACTTGGCAGATTCAACACAATCCCAATAATAATTCCAGAGTTATTTTGTGCCTATTGACAAAAGAGGCAAAAGATCCAGATAGCCATAAAATATTGAAGAACACGGGAGGTTCTGATGCTACTTGACTGCAAGGTTTACCGTGAAGCTACAATAACCAAGACAGGTGGTACTAGCGAAGGAAGAGACAAATAAATCAGTGGAGCCAAATAAGCACCCAGGAAGAAATCCACAGAAATACAGTCAATCTTGGACAAAGGAGCAAATGCCACACAATGGAGCAAATGTGGCCTTTTTAACAAAGGGTGCTAGAATGACAGACATACACACGCGCATGCACACGCACGCACGACTCTAGACAGACTTTGTGCCCTTCATAAAATTTAATTCAAAATAGACCTAAATGTAAAACACAAACTATAAAGCACCTAGAAGATAACAGAAAATTTAGATGTCCTTAGGTTTGCCGATGATTTTTTAGAAATGACACTAAAGGCACAATAGATAGGAAAACAGTGAACCTGGACTTCATTAACATAAAAGGTTCTACTTTGCTATGATACTGTCAAGAGAATGACAAGACAAGCCAATGACAGGGAAAAAATATTTTCAGAATACATAAGTGATAAAGGACTGTTTTCCAAAATATACAAATAAATCTACTCTTGTAACTATAGGGCTGGGGATGTAGCTCAGTGGTTAGAGTGCTTGCTTTGCAAGCACAAGGCCCTGAGTTCGATCCCCAGCAGCCCCCCCAAAAAAAACCTATAACAAAAAACTTGATTTTAGTATATGCGCTGCTGAAGCGAGCCAAAAAACTTGATTTTAAAAAGATGGCCAAAAACCTTAACAGCTATCTCACCAAAGAACACATTCAGATAGCAAATAAGCATATGAAAAGGCACTGCACATCATATGTCATCAGGGAAATGCAAATTAGAACAATGAACACCACAACACACCTATTAGAATTGCCAAAACCTAGGGTACCAACACCACCAAATGCTGACAGAGATGGAGAGCAACAGAAATTCTCATTCATTGCTGGTGGAAATGCAAAATAGTACAGCTACTTTGGACAACAATTTGATGATTTCTTATAAAACTAAACATATTCTTATCATATGATCCAGTAACTGTGCTCCTGAGTATTTACCTAAAGGAGCTGTAAACTTACGTCCACATAAAAATGTGAACATGGATTTTATAGCAGCTTTATTCATAATTGCCAAAGCTTGGAGGGAACCAGGATGTTCTTCAGTAGGCAGATAGATAAATAAACTCTGTTATATCTAGACAATGCAATTTTACTCCACACTAAAAAGAAATGAACTATCAAGTCATAAAAAGACATGGAGAAAATTTAAATGCATATTACTAAGTGAAAGATGCTAATCTAACCAGGCTACAGGCTATGTCATTTCAACCATGACATTCTGGAAAAGGGAAACTTCGGAAATAGTGAAAAGGTCAGTGCTTGCCAGGAGTTGAAGGAAGGAGCAGGGGGAGCAGACAGAATTTTTAATAAAACTACTCTATGATACTTGAATGGTATGTGCATGTCACTATACATTTGTACAAACGCATAGAACACACAGCACCAAGAGTAAACCCTAATGTAAACTATGAACTCGAGTGATAATGTGTGTCAACGTAGGATCATCAGTTGTAACTAACGTACCATTCTGTTGGGGGATGTTGACAATGGGGGAGGTTGCACATTGTGGGGGCAGAAAGTATATGGGAAATCTCTATCTTCCTTCCAATTTTACTGTGAAATTAAAACTGCTCTAAAAATTAAATCTTAAAAAAAATGTATTAGTCTGACTTCACTTTTGATGTTTCACCACTGACAGCTTTCAAGCCCCATCCTTCCCTCTTCACCACTTTCACCTGGGAAAGTCAGTAAAAACCTAGCATTCCTGTCCTGGGATTTGGTGTGGGAGTTCAAATTCTGTAGCTCCAAGCCATACACAGCCATCCTTACCTTGGTCCCACACCCTAGCCATAATGGAATTCAGGAACACTTGCCCTTTCCTTTGCCACAGCCATCCCAAGTCAGCTTGGATCCCTGTCCTGCTCCTCCCCTAAGGCCCCAATATGTGAGCAATAAACCTGTTCATAGCCTTCTGGTGTGTGTGTGTAGTGTCATTAGTCTCAACATCAAACAGTTCTGGTCGATAGTGGAGTTAATCCTACTCTCCAGGAGGCAACCACAAGACAAAACAATATATCTACAAGAGAGTCAGCAAATATAAACTGCTTAGGAGTAAATTTAAGAAAATATATGTAAGACCTACCTATATAGAGAGAACTACAAAATACTGAGAAAAATTAAAGTTGACCTAAAAACACAGACATACTACGAATAGGAAGATCCAATGTTGTTATGTCTAGCGTCCTCAAATTGATGCATGCAATGACAGTCAAAACACAGAAGGTTTTTGTGTGTGAGAGGAAACTGACATGCTGATTTCAAAAAGTATGTGGAGATACAAAGGGCATAGAAAAAGTTGTAGGACAGTCATACAAAGAAACCCCACACAGCAGTGATGAAACCATGGCATCTCACATCAATATGGCTGAATCCTAAAATATATTCAGAATATTAAGAAAAAAATCACAGGAGGTTGTGGTTTAAATTGATATATATATATATATATATGATATTTTAAAACATGCAAATCATGTATACACCAAGCATCAAAATCCCAAAATATATGACGCAAACACTCATGGTTTTGAAGGGAAAAATAGAAAGTTCCACAATAATTGAGGACTGCAATACTCAGATTTAAATAATGATAGAACAGGTCAACAAGGAAACAGAAAACTTAAATAACATGATAAACCAATTGGACCTGAAAAACACTCACCTCCCAGAATACACTATTTTTCTCAAGTCACATGGAACAATCTCCAGTTCAGATTATATTTTAGGCTACAAAATAAGTCTTACTAGATTGTATAAGACTGAAATAGCCCCAAGACTCTTTTCATATCACGGTAGAATGAAAGTAGAAATCAATAAAAGAATGAAAACAGGAAAATTCAGATAAGTAGAAATTAATACTTTTAAACAATCAGTGGATCACTGAAGAAATCACAAGGGAAAGTGAGATAAAAAGAAAGCATAAAATGCCAAAACTATGAAAGCGGCACTAACAGTGAAATTTGTAGTTTTAACTCCAAACATGAAAATAGAAGGGCAATCTCAAATAAAAACCTAACTTTATACTTTAGAGAACTAAAAAATGAAAGAACTAAATCAAAAGCTCACAGAAGAAAATACAGTGGTACCTCAGTTCATGAATGCTTTTGTTTGCAAACAATTTGGTTTGCAAACAGAAGAGTTTGGCAAAATTTGTTTTTGTTTGTAAACTCTGCATCAGGTGACAAACACGACTGTGGCCACCTTTCCTGCACAAACACAGACATGGCCATATTTTCCAAAACTGTAGAACAAATTTTCATGAACCAAGATACCACTGTAATAAAAATCAAACAGAGATAAGATAGAAAAACAATAGAGAAAGGAAAAGGCTGGCTCTTCAACAAAAAACAACAAAATCTACAAACTTTTAGCTAAGGAAAAAGACTAAGAAAAAAATAAATTTAAAAAGAGAGACTGAGGGAGGAGCTCTGAGAGTGTTGCTGTTCAGGCAAGACAAGAGGATATAAAGAGACATAATTCTTGAGACTTTGGGGAAGATGGCAGAGTGGTAAACAGCACCGTATCAGTCTCTCCGAGATTCAGAAGGCAGACACTGGAATATAACAGCTTGGCCAAGAAAAGGAGGAGAAAGGTGGATCTCTGGGGCCCCAGAAGGATCTGAAGGGAGAATTGGAGCCCACCGGGAAGGTGAAGAAACAGACCTCGACACAGCAAAAGGAGGTGACAACTGCACTTTCTCCCCGACTCCTGGCTCCCGGCCTGAGAGAGGAGGCTCGAATCTACAGAGGCACTGAGGGTGGGTGACTCCAGAGGCCTCCAGGGAGAACCATACCAGAGAAACAAAGCAGCGGATGCTCTGAGCTGTACCACCTGGCGAGTGACTCCAGTCCAAGAGTCTGCCATCTCCCCTGGAGAGATGCCATTTTAGGGAGGGGCCAGCTCAGCCTGGGGTTCATAGCAGCCATGGGTTAGCTTCATCTCAGGGGACCCAGTGACTGGGTGAGGCACAACTGTGGGAGACATCCAGGGTCAGGGAGCCAAGGTTGGGCCCACAAGAGACACTTGGAGTGTTGTAGGCTGAACAACTCAGGCCCCAACCCCACAACCAAGGCCAGTATCAGCCTGAACATCTGTGGAGTTGAAAGCACCAGAATCAGCACTCTGCCCTATTCCTACTGCAGGCTTGCTGGGATCATCCAGCACAGACCTAGGCTCTGTCTGCCTTCTTTGTCTACTGTTGACAACAGAGACACATCCTGAATTACACACTACCACAAAACTGCAGACCCCAAAAGATAAACATGGGTTTGAAATCACAGAGAAATCTTTTTTCTTTCTCTTTTTTTTTTTTTTCTTTTTTCATGATTACTTGTTTTTTCACAAGTGTGAACACTGTTTTTAGTTTTCTGGGTTTTTCTGTTCTTGTTTTTGTTTTATCCTTCTTTCTTTCCCTTCTGTCTTCTTTACCAGTTTCCCAAAGCTTGGGAAAGCTTCATTTGTCCTTTACCCTTGCTTCTAATCTCTTTCTCTTCCTTTATTACTCTATTTTTCTTTTAAGGGTAAAATCCCTCTATTGAGGGAATATTTACTGTATATAATTTTCTGATTTGTTTTAGGTTTTATTATATAACTATAAATCTTGTACATATGGTTAGAGGTGACAAATTAACAATTAGCACAGTTTATCATTTTCTAGTCTGTGCTTAATGCTACTGTCATTACTGATTGTACTACTTTAGCCAACGTGACATAGTTGCTATGATCAGTTTTTCTTCCTTGTAGGCCAGTACTGAGATTGTCTGAGCATCATTTAAACAACACTGTAGTCAAGTACAAAAGAACTGAGTGCTAGCCCAAATAGGCAGCAACTTCTCATCCCTAATGAACTGAAGAGGCAGGATCTTGGGATAGACTCAAAAGCTGTAAGCCAGCTACACCTAGAAGACATTTCTGAAAAGTAGTAATTTCCTAAGGAGGTCTTGATACTAGTAATAAGGCTACCTACCATGAGCAATTTACAAGCATCAACAAAGAAAACAAATTTTAAAAATAGAAACTGAGAAGACATAGAAGTAAGATGAAACCCCAGAGCTGAGCTCATGCAAGGCAAATCCAGGAGGCATTGTGGTTGAGGAAATCAAAAGCTACCCATCTGAACTTTCTGAAATGTTAGCAGTAGAAGTAACAAAGCAGTCTCTAGAAAAAAAAAATCAGAAATAATTTCACAGATAACTAAAGAGATGATGACCATAATGAAGGACAAGGCTAGTGAATCTACAGTAGATACAAGTTTAAAAAAAAAAATAGAGGAGCTTAGGAGACTGATGGAAAGCTCAACACAGGAAAGAACCGGATTCCATGAAACAGATTTAAACAGATATCCAGGAAATTAAAAATATAAGTGAAAGTATATCCAGCAGAAGCAAACAATAAGAAGACAGAACATTAGATCTAGAAGACAGGTTTGCAGTTAGCCATCATCAAATTAAAGACTACTTAAAAATAGCAAGGGACCATGAAAAATCAATCCAAAAGCTCCTAGATGATACAAAGAATAACATAAAACTGATCAGAATCAATGAGAAATCAGAAGATAGCATGAAGGACATAAAACACCTGCTCACAGAAGTAGTGGCAGAAAACTTCTGAAGTATGGATAAAGAATTTGACATACAGATAAGTGAGGTATACAGAACTCCAGTTATCCATGATCAGAAAAAAACTACACCAAGACACATAATAGTCAAGATTCCAGAAATTCAATACAAGAACAGAATATTAAAAGCTATTAGAAAAAAGAAACAAATCACCTATAAAGGAAAACCCATCAGAATCACAGCAGACTTCTCAACACAAACCCTTAACTCAAAGAGAGCTTGGAGTGAAGTATTTCAAGCCCTAAAAGAAAACAACTTCCAACACAGACTGGTGTACCCCCCAAAATTATCATTCAAAATTTATAGAGAAATAAGATACTTCCATGATAAAGAATACCTAAAGACATTCATAACCACCAAACCAGCACTCCAGAAAGTTCTGAAAAATATTTAGAGAAAGGCAAGGAAGACAACAGTTCCATGAATCCTAAGCAAGGCAAGTAATTAGGCAGAGGGAAAAGAAAGGGAACCAACAACAGGAAAATAATAGGACCAGGATAAACCAATACATGTCCGTTATAATTATCAATGTAAATGGTCTCAACCAATCAAAACAAACAGATTGGCAAAATGGATCAGGAAACAAAATCCAACAATATGCTGCACATAAACCCATTTAACTCAAAAACAAATTCATAGACTGAAAATCAAAGGATGGAAAACAATACTTCAAGTGACAGTAACCTGGAAAAAAAAGCAGGGGTAGCTATTTTATTTTCAGACAAAGTAGATTTCAGGCCACAACTAATCAGAAGAGACAAAGAATCTCACTATGTACTTGTTAAGGGAAAAACCCAAGAGGAAGCGATAACAATCATAAATATATATGCACCAAATACTAGTGCACCTAACTATACAAAACAAACATTAATGGATATGAAAACACAAATAACCAGTAATACAATTGTAATGGGGGACCTCAATACCCCACTGTCACAAATAGACAGATCAACTAAACAAAAATCAACAGAGAAATACCAGACCTGAACCAAACCTTAGAACAAAATGACTTAGTAGATATCTACAAGGTATTCTACACCACAACAGAATACACATTCTTCTCAGCATGAGACTTTCTCCAAAATAGACCACACACTAACTCATAGAACATGCTTAAGTAAATGCAAAGGAACTGAAATTATCCCATGGATATTATCAGATCATACTGCAATGAAACTGGAAATTGATGGCAAAAGAAATCACAAAAATTACATAAACACATGGAAATTAAATAACACCCTCCTGAACAGCCAATGGGTCACAGATGAAATTAAAGGAGAAATTATACAGTTTCTACAATTAAAGGACAGTGACAATACAATATACTAGAACTTAAGGGACACAATGAAAACAGCCCTATGAGGGAAATTTATAGCAATGAATTCCCAGATCAGAAAAACAGAGCAAAGCTCAAATAACCTAATGTTGAAACTCAAGCTTCCAGAAAAAGAAGAGCAAATTAAACCCAAAGCAGGTATGAAAGAGAAAATTATAAAGATCAGAGCAGAAATTAATGCAATTAAGACTAAGAAAATAATACAACTCACAAGCATGAACCCCAGCACCAAAAAGAAAACAAACAAAAAACCCCCAAATAATCAACAAATCAAAGAGTTCATTCTTTGAAAAGTTAAATAAGACTAACAAACCTTTAGCTAAACTTATCAAAAAAAAAAAAAAAGGAAAGAAAAGACTCAAGTCCATGCAATTAGGAATGAAAAGGGGTGAAATCACAATAGATTCTGCAGAAAACCAGATCATCAATATCTACTTCAAGAACCTATACTCTCAAAAGACAGAAAACAGATTCTAGATACATACGAATTACCAAAGCTGAATCAAGAAGATATAAAAATTCTAAATAACCCATACCAGTCAAAGAAATTGAACATGTAATTAAAAACCTACCAACAAATAAAAGCCCAGGTCCTCATGGATTCACTGTTGAATTCTACAAGAAATTTAGAGAAGATCTAATGCCACTACTCCTTAAACTCTTTAATGAAACTGAAAGGGAAGCAATACTCCCAAACTCATTCCTGGAAGCAAGCATTACCCTCATACCAAAGCCAGAAAAGGATCCAACCAAAAAAGAGAACTAGCTATTATGCTTCCAGGCATACTGATCTTCTGATGTTGGTTATTTGGTTTTTGGGTACAAGTGAAAGAAGAGAGAAGCAAGGCACAGGGTTTTTTTTTTTTTGTTGTTATTTTTTGGGGTTTTTTTTTTTTTTGTTTTTTTGTTTTTTAAAAGAGTCAAGTGTCAGGGCACAAACACCTATAATTCCAGCTCTTGGGGGGCCGAGGCAGGAGAATTACCATGAGTTCAAGGCAAGTCTGAACTACACAGTGAAAACTTGGCTTAAGAAACTGAAAAGAGAGAGAAAGAGAGAGTGCTACAGACCAATCTCCTTAATGAACATAGATGCAAGAATTCTCAATAAAATACTGGCAAACAGACTGCAGCAAAACATCAAGAAGATAATAAACAATTACAAAGCAGGAGTCATCCCAGGGATGCAGGGATGGTTCAACATGGGCAAATCAATACATGTAATATATCACACTAAAAGAATCAAGGAAAAAACCACATGGTCATCTCAATACATGCAGGAAAAGCATCTGACTAAGTCTAACACCCATTCATGATAAAATTCCTATAGAAAATTGGAAAAGAAGGTCTTTATCTCAATCTGATAAAAGCCATCTATGGCAAACCCACATACTAAAATGGTCAAAACCTGAAAGCCTTCACTCTAAAATCAGGAACAGGACAAGGATGCCTATTCCACTCCTTTTCAATACAGTTCTGGAAGTATTAGCCAGAGCAACTAGACAAGAGAAAGAAATAAAGGAATAAGGATAGGAAAGGAAGAAGTTAAATTATCATTATTTGCAGATGACATGATACTCTACATAGAAGACCATAAAAACTCCTCCAAAAGACTCCTAGATTTAATAACCAAATTCAGCAGCATAACAGGATACAAAATCAACACTCAAAAACCAATAGCATTCCTGTACACAAATAATAAACTCACTGAGAGAAATTAGGGAAACAACATCTTTCACAATAGTATCACAAAAAAATCAAATACTTAGGAATCAATCTAAAGAAGGGACTAAAAGACCTTTACATTGAAAACTACAGAACTCTGAAAAAGACTGAAGAAGGTATTAGAAAACAGAAAGATATCCCTTATTTTTGGATAGGCAGCCAATATAGTGAATATGACCATACTTCCAAAACTGTTATTCAGATTTAATGCAACCCCAATCAAAATACCAATAGCACACCTCACAGAACTAGAGAAAACAAAATTCATTTGGAACCAGAAGAGACCTAGAATAGCAAAAAATATTCTGGGCAACAAAGGCAAGACAGCTGGGGATTTAGCTCTGTGGTTAAAGTGCTTGCCTTGCAAGCACAAGGCCCTGAGTTCCATCCCCAGCACCAAAACAAACAAACAAACAAACAAACAAAAAACAAAACAAACAAAGTCAAGGCAGGGGGTATCCCAGTCCCTGACTTGAAATCATACTACAGAGCTAACTATGATAAAAATAGCATGATACCGGCCAAACAAAACAAAACAAAACAAAACCAGAATTGAGGATCAGTGAAACAGAATAAAAAATACAAAAACAATTTGAAACACACTCAGCCACATTATCTTTGAAAAAAGAGCCCAACACCTTCACTGGAGAAAGATAGTCTCTTTAATAAATGGTGCTGGGAAATTGGCTTTTCACATGCCAAAGATTAAACCTAGACCCATATCTCTCACCATGCACTAAACAAAAATCAAAATGGATCAAAGATCTAAATATTAAAACAGAAACACTAAATCTGCTGGAAGATATAACAGGTAATAACAGGTAAAACTCTTGAAGACATAGGTGTAGGAAAGACTTTGTGTGTGTGTGTGTGTGTGTGTGTGTGTGTGTGCCAGTGATCAAACTCAGGGCCTTGTGCTTGCTGGGCAAGCACTCTAACCACTGAGCTAAATCCCCAGCCAGCAAAGACTTTATGAACAAAACCTCAATAATACAGGAAATACTATAAAGACTCAACAACTAGGATCTCATCTTATTAAAGTCTTTGCAGAGCAAAAGAAACCACCAAAAGAGCAAAGAGACAACCCAGCAGTGTGGGAAAAATATTTTTCCAGCTGTTCCTCAAAGAACTAATATCTAGAATACTTAAAAAAAAAAAACAAACAAAAAATCCAACCCCCCCAAATTTAAAGACACAATCCAAAAATGGGCATCTGAGATGAATAGATACTTCTCAGATGAACTATAAAAAGCAAATAAATATATGAAAAAATGTTCAACATCACTGGTCATTTGATAAATGCAAATTGAAACAACACTGAGATTCTATCTCACTCCAGAAGAATGGCTATCATCAAGAAATCAACCCCCCCAAAAATGCTGGTGGGGATGTGGGGAAAAAGGAACCCTTCCCTGTTGGTGGGAGTGTAGACTGGTGCAACCACTGTGGAAATCACTGTGCAGATTCCTCAAAAAACTAAAAGTAGAGGTTCCATTGACCCAGCTATTCCCCTTCTTGGTATCTTCCCAAAAGAGTTTAAAGCATTATACCATGGTGATATATGCACACCCATGTTTATAGAAGCACAATTTGTAATAGCTAAATCTTGGAAATGGCCCAGATGCCCATCAAGAGATAAAGAAATTGTAGTTTTTATGGACAGTGGAGTACTACTCTGCCATAAAGAAGGATAAACCTGAGACAATTTTAGGTAAATGGATGTACCTTGAGACCATACTTTTAAGTGATATAAATCGGACACACATGTTTAAATATTGCATTGTTTCTTTTGTGTGAGAAATGAAAAGGTAAATAAGGACCAAAATGGATGATAGATATTTGGAAGTAGGAAGAGAATATTCAAATGGGAAGGGGAACAAGGGAGGCAGGGGGGGAAGGGAAGAAGAGAAAAGATTAAAAAAAAGAGAGAGAGAGAGATTGAATAGAAGGCAAAAAATGGACATGAAGTTTCCTGAATAAGGAAGGGAAGGGTTGAAGAGAGAGGAGGGGGAATAGGGAAAAAAAGAAGAATCAAGATAGGTTATATACAGGTACAAATTCCCTATGATGAATGTGATCATTATATATATCAAAAATATACCAAGAAAATTAATTTTTTTTTAAAAGAGACCAAAATGATAGAATCAGTAAAATCAGAGATGACAGTGGAGAACTCAAAATGGCGGAGTAGGGAGGGTCAAGTATCAGATCCTCCAGGGCTAAATACCTACAGGCTGAAAAGAAACTGCTTGAAGAGGAACTCAAGTGAATGGAATACACAGAAACCACAAATGAATCAACAGAAAAGAAGAAAATAGGATCAAGAGTTACAGAAGAAATACTTCAACGACCCAGACAGAGATGAGAGAGGCTGTAGCAGGATGCAGCATTGCCCAGCTCAGCTGTGGTGCAGCCCCAGAGAGCCTCAGAGGGCAAAGGGATAGCGAGATACGCATGGTGGAGACCAGAACAGAACAGGGAGACAGGCAAGATGGCGCAACATGTGTGACAGAGACTGAAGAGTCCTAGGAGATCAGAGGGAACGTGTCCCGCCTGTTGCAGGGACCAGTGTGGTGCATGTGGCGGAGACCGGCGAATCCAAGGAAAGCGTGCATGGCCTGGCTGCAGTGCAGCTGCCAACTAAAAGGCAGCGTAAAAAATCTTTTTTACACACAGAGAAATGGAGAATTAGAATGCAACAATTTTATGGAGTGGGAGAAAACAATGAGAGCTGGAGCCACAGTACCCCAGTGATCCCAAGTCCATGGTTGGCAAGTGAAGGTGCAGTGACGCTCTAGAATAGAGGCTCAAAGAACAGAAGAGGGTGGAGATGGCCATTTTGTTTAGGAAAGGGCTCTGGGCTCAAATTTCAGAGGCAAAACAGCATGACAGTTGCTTCACTGCCAAACCCCCAGAGTGAAAGGAGAGAAGGGCATCCCAGTCACAGTAGGCTGGTGGCAATTAAACAGATGTCTGCAGAGACTCTGCTGCTGGGATGGTCAACAGCCAGTCTTAGCCCTACATGTAAAGGACTGGAAGCTCACAGTGATAACTTGCCCCTACTGTTAACTGCCCTCCACACTCTGCACACTGCTGGCTGCAGACTGCCCCTGGGCTTCTAGTGCAAACAAAGACATGCCCAGCCTGGATTTCTGCCCCTTAAAAGAAGCCACAAACCCAAAACAAAGTGGTTTTTTGTTTTTGTTTTTGTTTTTGCATTTGCTTGGTTTTGCTTTGCTTTTTCTCCTCTTTCATTTCTTTCCCTTTTCTTCACCTTTGTTTTTGTTTCTTTTTTTTTCTGCTACTCTTCATTTGATAGTATTCTTACTGTTTTTTTTATCCTTATAGTACTTCTTATACTTTTTTTACTGTTTAAATTTCTTGTTTGTTGGTTTTTACTTTTTTCCATATTCCTCCTTCTATACACTACTCCCCACACTTTTATTGCGTTATTAAACACTAGCCCCAGTACTCTCACCTACAAGGGTCCCTGTGTACATACGCTGACCTCACACTTATACATATTTTTTATTTCCTTCTTTCTTCCCATGTAATATAGTTTATAGAGGGTAAGGAAACTCTCCCACTTACAGTCACACCCCAACCTACTTTTACCCCTTGGTTTCTTCATTGTTGTTGTTTCGTTTTTATTTCTGTTTTTGTTTTTCTTTCCCACTCTCAACCTTTCTTCACCCTTCACCTCTTACACGGACTCCCTGAAACATTTTCCTACCCCCTGTATCAAGCATAGAACCTCTCCCCACCCTCATTTCTCACTACCAATTTTGTATAAGGTCTTCCCTGATACCCTTTTCTAAATATGTAACATCACATCCTTAACATTAATAGAACCTTTTGCCCTTCTGCCATTTCTTTACTCCCACACTATAAACACAGGATCTCGAGAGAAGAAAAGAAATTTTTTTTCCATTTTTTATTATTCTTTCTTTTTATAGTTCTATTTCTTTTATACTTACCACTTTGGTTTTACCTAGACCACTGCCCCCCTGGACAGTGGATGGCTGATTCTTGGAAACTGCCGTTGAATATTTGACAAAGAAGTGATTTGAGAAACACATATGCAATGGCCTGCTGAAACATCTAATTGATGTTCCCAGTAGACATTTTATTGGTTTAAGTTTGTGCATGTTTTTTGAGTTATTTAGTACCTTCTTTATTGTTTCAAGGGCTAATTAGGCTGCTACCCTTGTAGAATCATGCCTCCGCTGGTTTCAATTCAGTAGTTGTCTAGGTTCTCTCCCTCGTCTACAGAATAGACAAATGGGAGGAAGAGTAACTGCAAGGACTATTATGTAGAAATGGTGTAAGATTCAAACTAGAGAAACTGTTTTAACCTGAAGTACCCTAGCAGCAAAACCTAGAAACAAGAACAAAACCACTTAAACAACTGAAGGAGCAAATACTAGAACTGGACATACAAAGTTGAAAATTTCTCACAGAAAGGCAACAAACTACTAAAGACCTTCATATAACCACAAATTCTCCTCCCCTCTCTAGTCCCCAACCAGCAGTATCCCCCAAAAAAGAGCAGAAAATCTGAAAAAAAAAAAGATATATAAACAAACACAGCTTCAAACAGGAAAATGGAGAAACAAGGGAATAGAAGATCTTCAATACCAGAGAGCAGAAATCTATGAAAAGTTTGTAGAAGAAATGAAAAAAATAGAAATTCAAAAAGGAAATGAACTAAAAATTTGCAGCAATGACACTCAATATGCCCACGGTGAATTTCAGGGAAATAGGCAAAAAAACTGGATGAGCTAACCAAGATGGTTCAAAACTTGAATGGCAGGTCCAACAAAGACATGGAAACCTCAAAAACATGTGAGACAGAAATTCCTGAAATAAAAAACACAATAGAACTTATACATGTAAAAAATGACCTAAGACAGAGTCTCTGATACTGAAGACAATATAGTAGATGATAAAGAGCTCAAAGAAGCCAAAAAGAAAACAAAAGAACAAGAGAAGGCCATCCAGGAGCTCCCACATAACAAAAAAACTAATCTAAAGCTAATCAGACTCAGAGAAAAACTTGAAAACTACACAGATGGATTCACCAATATGCTTACAGAAATAATCAAAGAAAACTTCCCAAATATAAAAAAAGATCTTAAAGTACAAGTAAGTGATGCTTATAGGACAATAAATAATTACAGTGAAAGGAGATGTTTGCCAAAGCATATTCTTATCAAATTCACAGATAATTGCAAAAAAATAAAATTTTAAAGGTAGTCAGCAAAACAACCAAAAAAATCACATATAAAGGTAAACCATATATAAAGGAAACCAATATAAAATTACATATAAATGCAAACCATTAGAATAACAGCAGATCTCTCAGCACAAACTCTGAAGCCCAGAAGAACTTGCAGTGAAGTATTTCAAGCCCTAAGAGCAAATAACTTCCAATGCAGATTAATTCACCCAGCAAAACTATCCTTCAAAATAGATGGAGAAATAAGGTATTTCCATGAAAAAGACCAGCTCAGAAGATACATAAGAACTAAACCAGCTCTAGAGAAAATACTCAAGAATAGTCTCGACAGAAACATAGGATTGGACACACCTGAAAATACTGAGGAAACTAGTGAGGTCAAGGGATAAACAACAACAACAAAAATCAGAAAAAGTAAAACAAACAATGCAACAGACAAAGAAGAAAATGATAGTAAATAACCAACTCATCTCAGTAATATCTATCAATGTTAATGGTCTCAACTCGCCAATCAAAGGATACAGACTGACAGGCTGGATCAAAAAACAGAACCCAATAATTTGTTGCATTCAAGAAACCCATATAATCCAAAAAGATATTCATAGACTTAAAATTAAAGGATGGAGAATGACATTTCATGCACCAGGACCCAGAAAACAAGCAGGGGTAGCAATTCCAATATCAGACATGGTAAACTTTGAATTAAAATGGATTAGAAGAGACAATGAAAGTCACTAGATACTACTTAAAGGAACAATCCAACAAGAAGAGATGACATTCATAAACATTTATGCACCAAATACTGGAGGACCTACCTTCATAAAAGAAAAACTTTTAAAATTAAAAGATCAAATAAACAGTAACACAATCATTGTAGGAAACTTTAACATCCCACTTTGGCAAAGAGAAAGATCAACTTAACAAAAAGTCAATAGAGAAACTTCAGAGCTTATCCACACCCTTGAACTTATAGACTTAATAGATATATACAGAGTATTCCACTCCTCCACAACAGAATATACATTCTTTTCAGCAGCACATGGTACTTGTTCCAAAATAGATCACATACTAGTTCACAAAGGCTGCCAAAGTAAATATAAAAGAATTGAAATTATCCCATGCATACTATCAGACTGCAGTGCAATGAAACTAGAAATCAATGAAAGAAGAAAAGTTGGAAAAGTCAAAAGCATCTGGAAAATTAACAACATACTCCTTAACAACCAATGGGTCACAGAAGAAATTAAAGAAGAAATTTAAAAATTTCTGGAAGATAATGACAATGACTACACAACTCAATGAAACCTTTGGAATACTTTGAAAGCAGTTCTAAGAGGAAAATTTATGGCAATAAACACACACATTAGGAAACTAGAACAAGTCCAAATAAATAAACTTATGAAAAATCTTGAGATACTTGAGAAACAAAAACAAACTAGCCCCAAACTGAAACTAAGGAGGGAAAGTCATAAAGATGCAAGCAGAAATTAATGAAATTGAAACTAAAAAACAAAAAAACCCCTGTAAAACAAATAAGTGAAGC
The DNA here is from genome assembly GCA_004026905.1 of Hystrix cristata. Taxonomy (NCBI): domain Eukaryota; kingdom Metazoa; phylum Chordata; class Mammalia; order Rodentia; family Hystricidae; genus Hystrix; species Hystrix cristata. Next base: position 136,390 of record PVJO010001757.1, read on the forward strand.
AAAGAGCTGGTTCTCTGAAAGAATAAATAAAATAGACAAGCCATTAACAAGACTAAGAGAAAGAGAGAAAAGTCCCATATAAATGCAATTAGAAATGACAAAGGTGAAAAAAATGAAATGACAAAGATGAAATCACAACATTTTCAAAATCCAGAAGACAGCAACTACTTCGAAAAATTATATGCCAACAAACTAGTGAATATAGAAGAAATGAACAGATGTCTAGACACAAACTCCCAAAACTAACCCAAGGAGATGTAAATACACTTAAAAATCCAATCACAAGCAAGGAAATCGACTCAGTAATAAAGAATCTACCAACTAAAAAAGCTCAGGACCTGATGGATTCACAGCTGAATTCTACAAAACCTTTAAGGAGATTATATCACCACTACTCTTCAAATTGTTCAAAGAAATAGAAAGGGATGGAGTCCTCCCAAACTCATTTATGGAAGCCAGTTATCACCCTGATCCCAAAACCAGATAAATGCCCAACTGAAAAAAGAGAACTACAGGTCAATCTCCTTAATGAACATAGTTGCAAAAATCCTCAACAAGGTATTAGCAAATAGAATGCAAAATATTATCAAAAAGCTGATACACCATTACCAAGTAGATTTCATCCCAGAGATGCAAGGATGGTTCAACACATGTAAGACTGTAAGTGTGATACACCACATAAATAGGAGCAAGGTCAAAAACCACATGATCACATCAGTAGATACAGAAAAGGTTTTTGACAAAATCTAACACCCTTTCCTGAGAAAAACCCTGAAGAAAATAGGCATCGAAGGACCATATCTGAATACGATAAAGGCTGTCTATGACAAACCAATAGCCACCATCATACTAAATGGGGAAAAACTGAAAGTGTTCCCCCTAAAATCAGGAACAAGACAAGGATTCTGCCATCACCTCTACTATCCAAAACATTAGCTAGAGCAATTAGGCAAGAAGAAGAAATAAAAGGAATACATATAGGAAAGGAAGAACTCAAATTATCACTCTTTACAGATGACATGATACTCTACATGGAAGATCCAAAGAACTCCACCAAAAAGCTCCTAGAATTAATACCCAACTTCAGCAAAGTTGCAGGAGATAAGATCAACACACAAAAATCATTAGCATTTATATATACCAACAATGAACAGGATGAGAAGGAAATTATGAAAACAATACCATTCACAGTTGCTTCAAGAAAAATGAAATACTCAGGAATTAATCTAACTAAAGAAGTGAAAGACCTCTACAAAAAAAAAAAAAAACTACAGCACTCTAAAAAAAGAGATTAAAGAGGACAATAGAAAATGGAAAGATGTCCCTTGCTCCTGGTTAGGCAGAACCAGTATTGTTAAAATGGTTGTACTTCCAAAACTGTTATACAGATCAAATCAAAATACCAACAGCATATCTTACAGATCTGGAGAAAATAAACCTAAAATTTATACAGAACCAGAAGAAAGAAAGAAAAAAAAAAGAACCAGAAGAAACCTCAAATAGCAAAAGCAATACTGGGCAATAAGACCAAAGCAGGTGGCATAGCAATGCCAGACTTCAAACTATACTACAAAACAATAGTAATAAAAATGGCATGGTACTGGAACAAAAACAGATATGTAGACCACAGTAACAGAACCAAGGACACAGAAACTTCCCCTGACATATTCAAATATATGATCTTTGACAAAGGGTTAAAAAGCATATGCTGGAGGAAAGATAGCCTGTTCAACAAATGGTGTTGGGAAAACTGGCTATCCATCTGTAGAAGAATGAAACTGGACCCATATCTCTCGCCACATACTAAATTAAAATAAAAATGAATCAAAGATCTAAACATTAAAACAGAAACATTAAACCTTCTGGAAGACAAAATAGGTAAAACACTTAAAGACGAAGGAGTAGGAAAGGACTTTCTAAATAGAACCTCAACTGTACAGGAAATAACAACAATAATCAACAAATGGGATTATATCAGACTAAAGAGCTTCTGTATAGCAAAGGAGTCAATCAGTAAAGTGAAGAGAAAAACCTACAGAATGGGAAAAAAATCTTTGCCAGCTTCTCTTCGGACAGGGGACTAATATGTAGATTATACAAAGAACTCAAAAAAATTAAACCACCTAAAATTAATGACCCAGTCAAGAAATGGGCTAGAGAAATGAACAGACACTTCACAGTGGAAGAAATACAAATGGCCAACAGATATATGAAAAAATGTTCAACATTTTTTGCAATTAGAGAAATGCAAATTAAAACAACACTAAGATTCCATATTACCCTGGAAAGAATGGCAATCATTAGGAAATCAAACAATAACAAATGCTGGCATGGCTGTGGTGAAAAAGGAACTCTTCTACATTGTTGGTGGGAATGTAGACTAGTACAGCCATTATGGAAATCAGCATAAAGAGTTCTCAAAAGTAGGGGAAGTAGGGGCTAGGGATTTAGCTCAGTGGTTAAAGGCCTGAGTTCGATCCCCAGCACCTAAAAAAAAAAAAAGGCCTGAAAGTAGAAATCCCATATGACCCAGCCATTCTCCTACTAGGTATCTTCCCCAAAAAGCCAAAGACATCATACTACAGCGATACTTGCATACCCATGTTTATAGCAGCACAATTTGTAATAGCTAAATTCTAGAAGCAGCCTGTATATCCATCAACAGATAACTGAACAAACAAAATGTGGTAGCTATATATAAAGGAATACTACTCAGCTATAAAGAAGGACAAATTAGAGTCATTTACAGAAAATGGATAGATCTGGAAAATATATGCTGAGTGAAATAAACCAGACTCACAAGCTTGAATACTGTATGGTATCCTTCATTTGAGTGAGGTAAAATACAAACAAAGAGAATGATAAAAGATGGATACAAAAAGACAAAGGGACAGATCTCACCCAATAGGCCAAAGGTCCAAGGGAACAAGAAGAGGGTAAAGGGGAAGGGGAATGGGAATTCAGAGGAATAAACATATCCTAAAAACAAGAACCTTATAATCCAAACTTAGAACAGTAACATGTACACTATGTACTATAGTCAACTTTATGTAGTTGCGACTTAATACTCCATCTATGTGGTTGTTTACATTGCTTGTTGTATGCAAATGGCACAATGTATCGTGGTCTGCAAGTCTGTGTAATGGTCTGTAAATTTGCACAATTTTGGATACATTTTAATAAAGGAATGACAGGGGAAATATCACTGCTGATTTTATAGGAATAAAAAGGATAATAAGAGAGTACAATAAATAAGAGCACACCAACAAATTGAATAACCCAGAAGAAATGGATAAATTCTCAGAAACATACAATCCACCTGAATCACGAAGAAAAAGAAAATATGAATAAATGTATAATTAGAAGGGGGTAGAACAGTGATCAAAAATATTCTAACAAAGAAAAGCCCTGGGCCAGATGGATTCATTTTTGAATTCTACTAAACAGTTAAACAAGAATTAACATCAATTCCTCTCAAATGTTTCCCAGAAATGAACAGGAGTAACTTCCTGAACTAATTCTATGAGGCCAGCAAGTACCCAGATATCAAAGTCAGAGAAAAACATGCAATAAAACTATAGACCAATTTCTCAAAACACTAACATATTTAAGCAACATTTTAAAAGGATTATATATCATGACCAAGTGGGATTTACTCTTGGAACGCATGGATGTTTCAGCGAATGGGAAATTAATCAATACGATGACACATAACATTAACAGAATGGAAGATGAAACGATATGATCATCTCAATTGATACAGAAAAGGCAGTTGACAAAATCCAACAATTTTGTATGATTAAAAAAAATAAGGTTAGAACAGAAGGAAACTTCCTCAACAGATAAAGACCATACAAGAAAAAATAGTCAGCGTCATAACGATAAAAGATAAAAAGCTTTTCCTCTAAGTTCCTCTAAGACAAGACAAGAATGTTTATTTTTGCCATTTCTATTCAACATAAGACTTGAAGTTCTAACCAGAGTAATTAGAGAGAGAGAGAGAGAGAGAGAGAGAGAGAGAGAGAGAGAATTGGAAAGAAATAAAATGATTTCTGTTTGCAGATGATATATTGTGCATAGAAAACTAAAAATTCCACAGTGACAAAAAGATCATTAGAACTGTCAAAGAATCTCAGCAGGATTGTAGGATATAAAATCAACACACAAAAATTAGTTGCACATCTATTCATTAACAATGAACACTGTGAAAAGGAAAAGGAGATAATTCCATTTAGAATTGCTTTACAAAGAATTAAGTATTAGTAAGAAATTTAACCAAAGAGTTAGACATTTATTGAAAACTAAAATGTTGCTGAAAATTTTAAAGAAGACATAGGAAATGGAAAGACATCCCACATTCATGGATTGGAAGAGTTAATATTGTTAAGATTCCAATATCGCCCTAAGTGACAAAAGTTCAATGTAATGGTGTGGGGTTTTTTTCCCAGAAAAACTCATCCTAAAATTAATTGGATTCTCAAGGGAAACAAATACCAAACTCCTCCTCTCAAAAATTTTTTTTAAACTAGAGGACTCACAGTTCCTAATTTTAAAAGTTACAACAGGGTTGGGGATTTAGCTCAGTGGTAAAGCGCTTGCCTAGTAAACGTGGGACCTGAGTTCGATCCCCAGCACCCTCCAAAAAAAAATTACTACAAAGATACATTAACCAAAGCAGTGTGGTAACAGCATAAGACAACTGGATAATGGACTAGAATAGAATCCAAGAAATGAGCCCTTGCATAGATCTTCGCCCGTGCTCAGCTTCCTAGCTGCCATGAAGTGAGCAGCTTTGCTTTGCATTCTCTTCCACTATGCTGTACCTGCCTTGAGGCCAGCTGAACACGGATTGAAACTCTGAAACTCTGAAAGCCTTGCTCCTTTAGGTATGGGTGTGTGTGTGTGTGTGTGTGTGTGTGTGTGTGTGTGTGTGTCTGCAAGGTATTATGGTCACAGCAACAAAAAGTTGTATCAGTGATCAACTAATTTTCAACAAGAGTACCAAAATTATTCAATGGCTAAAAAACAGACTTTTCAACAAATGGTATTGGGAAAACTAGGCAGCCACACGATAAAGCATGAAGTTTGACCCTTGCCTCTACCATGTACAAAAATTAACTCAAAATAGAACAAAGACCTACACATAAAACCTAAATTATAAAACTGTTAGATGGAAACATAGGGGGAACCTTCCTGCCACTGGATTTAGTAATGTTTGCTTAGCACCAAAAATATAGAAACAAAAGAAAAAAATAAATTGTACTTCATCAAAATTGAAAACTTCTGTTCATCAAAGGATACTAGTAAGAGTGAAATGACAACCTACATAATAGGAGAAAATATTTGCAAATCATATATCTGTTCATGTATTAATATCCAGAAAGTATGAATATTCAGTGTGCATAAAGAGCTCTACAGCACAAATCCACAGCAACAAATCAACTCAAATAGAAAAGGACGTGAACAGGGGCTGGGGATTTAGCTCAGTGGTTAGAGTGCTTGGCTAGCAAGCATAAGGCCCTGAGTTCAATCCCCGCCCTCCTCCCCGCCAAAAAGGACATGAACAGACATTTCTGAAAAGAAGACACAGACACACAAGTGGTCAGCTAGTACATGAAAAGATGCTCTCAACATCACCAGTCATTAGGGAAATGCAAATCAAAACCACAAGGAGGTGCTAGCCTTGCAAGCACAAGGCCCTGAGTTCAAATCCCAGCACCAAAAATAACCACAATATATCGCTTCACATTCATTAGTATGATTATAATCGAAACAAAAACAAGATGGGAAATAACAAATGTTGGCAAGGATGTGGAGAAATTAGAACCCTTCAATGGCTGGTGATAATTACAAAATGTTGCAGCCACTATGGAAAATAAATTAGAAAATTCTCAAGAAGTTGAAACCAGAATTACATAAGACCCAGGTACATAAATCCTTACGCAGATGAAAGAATTCAAAGCAGCTTCACCGGAAGACCCTGAGCCTTCGGGAGCACAGTGAAGCCAGACTTCTTTGTAGAGTTGTGACAGTCATCTTCCTCCTTCACTCCAGGCAATCCAGGCCCTGCTCCTATGGCCTCTGTCTCCAAGGCCTGCCTTCTGACGCCCCGCCTCCAACACAGAGGGGACCTTTAATTGTTCTGAGGATGCTGGGTCTGGCAATGGTAGTATGACAGGCAGATGGGAACAGGACCAGAGAAGAGAGGGCAGCATGTGTGTTCATGGGGGACGGGAGTGTGCTGGGGCAGGGGATGGGAGCCTGCCAATTCGGGGTGGGGTTGGAGGTGGGTACGACAGCATCCTTCTGACTCTGGGTGCCAGTACTCTCAACCTACCCAGTTTCCTGGCAGGGCCTGGTCTATTGCTCTAGCCAGGAAGACAGGACGCAGCTTCATCAACCACCTCAAATGAACAAGAGATTTCTGCCTGCTCGACCTCTCAGTCCAGAGAGAAGACTCTCATGCCACACATGCCCACCTCCTGGGGCACAAAGCTGCCCCACCTCTGCTGTCCATCTGGCCGGCTAACCTTGGTGCTGCGCATCTGTTCCCTGTGGCAACTTTGTCTGAGAAGCCAGGCCACTGGAATGGGCGCCAATGCCAGGGGTGATGCAGTGTATGAGTCAAACACAGCAAGGAAATTAAACGAGGAGTAACAAACACAAGGGCTCTACGCCCTGCTATTTTTGTTGGTGGTTTTCATCACCACTGTGATTTGTAGTATCAACTAACAATTCTCTTTTCTAATTTCTTTTTTTAATTGGTATATGTTTGTGATAATGATTACATTCGTTGTGGGGAGTTGGTACATAAATACCTCACATCTTAATCCTTTTTACTTCTTCTTTCCCTATCCTCTCTCCCTTCTCCCTCCATCCCTCAATTGATCCCCTTCCCATCTGCAAAAGGTTTATTTTTACCTTCACATTTCCTATAGTCTTTTATTTTGCTCTTTAAATTATTTATACTTATTCATATAAGAGAAACTATGTGAGATATATATATTATATATATATTTTATATATATGTATATATATAAATCACCTTCTGTGTCCGATTTATTTCACCTAGCATTATGGTCTCAAGGTGCATTCATTTCCCTACAAATCACTCAAATTAATCCTTCTTTATGTCTGTGTGGTACTCCATTGTGTATACACACCACATTTTCTTTATCTACTCATCTGTTAATGAACCATTACAAGATTTAACTATTGTGAGTTGTGCTACTATAATATAGGTATGAATATATTACTGAAATACGATGTCATGAACTCTTTTGGGGAGATGTCCAGAAGGGTTTAGTGGGGTTGAATGAAATTTCTCTTTTTTCTTTTTTGAGCAATCTCCATACTGATTTTCCATAGTGGCTGTACTAGTTTACATTCTTACCAACACGATTCTCATTTCTATTTCTCAAATCAGTAGTTGGAAATGAATTCTGTGGTCAGAACACTGACTGTCTTCTATGACAAGACAGATTTCCTTCCTGCAATGTTAAGCATGTGACAAGTTCCATGAGTTATATAATTTTGGTGGTGTTAAGTTGCAAAAGAACTGTAACCATAATAAAGCGCCAATTTGACATTTCAGGAGTCCCATACTTGGGACTCAACTGAGGGACCCTTTCTGAAAGAGTTCTTTAAATAGGGTTCCTAACAGCACTACCTTCTTCCCTATTTCTTGGTTACGCGCATGTGTGTGCTCATGTTCCCTTTCTAGCTTTTGATCAGTGCAGGGTACTCTTATTAAAGTCAGAACCTCTGCGTCACTAAAGTCATAGTTTTCAGTGGTCATCCAAGAAGAAAAGGCAAACTCCAGAGAGGGCCAAGCACTCCCACCCAGGCCCTGCATGCCAAACTGCCAAATGATGCCTAGGACCTTGTTCAGTCTTTAAAAAGCTCAGGCACAATGACCAAATTAAAAAAAAAAAAAAAAAGTTTTGCTTAGGGCACAGGTGGGGAGCATGCAGACCTTTCTAGAAAGTAACAGGATCTCAAAGGCACAGTCCGTTGTCCCAGCAATTCCAATTCTAGGAACATACCCAAAATAACCCCACACAACTGGGAAACAGCCACAAGACCTATCCTATATTGTTTATAGCACAAAAAATTACAACTAACCTGACTGTCCCTCAAGTGTGGACATTAAAAAGTGGATCCCTCCACATGAAACGGCCCTATTAACTCATTTTAATAGCGACCAAGCAGCCCTATCATCCCGGGCAAGGCTTTGGTAGACCCAGGTGCAGAATTCAGCTGCTCATGAGCTTCAAGGCTTAGAAAGTTACTTCATAGCCCTGGGCCCTCGCAACCAAGGCCAGCACTGCCCTGGCTCCTCCTTGGCAAACTTGTCACTGTGCCCATGGCACAAAGTGGTAATGACAATCACTCAAAGGAACTACAGAAATAGGAACCATAGGATGCTGGCCCAGGTGGGGGCCATTCTCAACTAAAAGACTCAGGGAATTTCTCACCTGGCCTCCTAGTGCTGGCTTTCACATGCAACTCCCAGAGATTACAGGTGAGGTTTCCAACCTAGGCGGGGCTCTGCTCAGGTAAGGAGCGTGTGCCTCTGTGGCCCTTGGAGCACTGCTGCACCACACAGCAAACTGACTCATGGAAGCAGGAGCAGCTGCCTGTACTCAGTGCTTCCTGTGGGCTACCCCACTTAATCCTCCAAGGAGACGCCGGTTGTGTGTATGGTGGGGGGTCTCCATCACTGCCATCACCATCAGCTCCATGATGCAGAGATGGAAACAGACCCAAAGCAGATGAGCCCCTGCCTGTGCCCCTTGTCATGCTGGAGCCCAGACCCATCTCACCACAGGCCTGACGGACAAAGCTACGCTGGGGGGCCAAAAGGTTGTGCTCACCTGTGGAAGTGGTACAAGCCACCAAATGCCTACCCCAACGCTCGGGAGGCTGAGGACTTGGCAAAGGTTTGGCTGCTTTCCCTCAGCCTGGCAGAGCCGCAGGGCACTCTTATCTTGTTACCTGGCCCTGGGGTGGGCCCGGTAAGGGTGGGGTGGTGGCCTAGAGCAGGAAAGGTCTCAGTCATTGAGATGAGACCTGCCTGGGCTGATAGGCGCTGACAGTCCAGTAAGAGACACCCCTAATCCAGGCCACCCAAACCGCCAAGATGTCAGAATGAATTTCCTCATGGCTTCAGGGCCTCCACTGTTCTAAGAGCCTGCTAGGCCTGGCCCCTTCCTCTAGGTGCCATCTCTTAACCCACTGTTAGCCTGCTCTCTGGACTTCAGGCATGTAGAACCCTTCCCCTTCTTCCCCCTGGGCCTTTGTACATTCCTCCTCCAGTACAGTCCTGACTTCCACTCACCTAGCTCACCCCTCCCCCTCCCTCAGCCCCACTAAGGCATCAGCCCCTGGGGAGACCTCCCTCAACGCTGGCCCCATTCTGGAACTTCTCCGCATACAACTGGACCTCTACAAACTAACAGTGAGGTGACCTGTCAAAGATCCATCTGCCCCACTAGGGCTCTGGGCCTCGCTCCTGGCCGTGTGCTGAGCCTGGCCTGAGGCTATGCTCTGTAATGCTGGCCCAAGAGACACATGGGAGGGACACATGTACGTGGCCTACAGCCAAATTCCTCGGACAGGCTGAGATGTGGACTCTAAGCCCGTGTATCCCAGAGGTAGCCCTGACTTCTGGGTTCCTGTGCTTGTGCACTTGTACTTGTCCTCTGGACCACCTTGGTGAAACTGTGGGTTGGGGGGTGGTGAGGGGATGCTGCCGAGAACACCCGAGGTGTGAGCTCTCAGTCGTGACACACCAAAGCCAGGCTTTCTCCCTTAGCTCTGCTGGGTCTTGCGGTGTGACCCAGGGTAGAGGTTTTCAGTTGGTAACATGGGTGCTGACCTCTAAGGCCTCCAAGGGCACCGAGTACTTGTGGCTTCTTAAACTTGAGGCTGCTCTCCCACTTCCCTGCTGCTGCCCCCACAGTGCTTCCTTTTGCCCGTGGAACCTTAAGCTCTGCCTTCTAGAACATCCCTCTGTACACTACCCCCACTCCATACCTGGCCTCTTTCTTTATAAAACCTCCATGGAAGTTTCCACCAAAAGCAGAGTGCAAGGTGGGAAAACCTGGAGTCCCAACACCAGGGTAGAACCCAGGCCCCCCGATCACAGGCTCAGCTCTTCAGGACTGTCTGACACTTTTTCCCATTGCAGGCAAGTCTTTGGCTTCAGTGGGATCACTCTGTCTGTGTTCAGGAAGTAGGAAAAAGCAAAGTCACTGTTGGGGGGAACGAACAGTGGGACCCTGGGAGGGGACCTGAGGGAATTCATTTCCCCCAACAGACAGGGGCCAGGGATAGGAGGGAGAGTCTCAGGCTAGCCCCTGAGAACAGGGCCCTTTAGATGTGAACTCCCACATCTCAGCTGCAGCGGGCCTGGATGAGTGGGCTGAGCAGCAGGAAGGCCTTGAGTGAAAAGTGGGGACTAAGTACACTCACTAGACGTGGGTCAGGGAAAGTGAGACCAGACGCGCCTGATCGCTAGTGTCCTGACTGGTATGGGTTAACCTGGCAGCAAGCCAAAGGTGAGAGAAAATGAACTGCTCTTCCCTCTCCAAGGGTGTTGACGGCCTTCCTTGCACCAGCACAGCGCAGGTGTCAGAGGCTACCACAATACTAGCAGCCTGATGCCACAAGTTATGAAATTCCTGCCCAGCAGGTCTCAATCACAGAACCGCTCTTCTGACCAGCTTCACTCAGTTACAGATGGCAGTGGGGCTAGAGCGGGGTTCCCAGAGCAAGGCACACAGGAGGCACTCAATAAACACTTGCTACACGGCTGCTATATAAAAATGCACTGCCCATTACAGGAAAGAAGGTGGACTCGGAAACTGAGGCACAGAAGATGGTGACTTCTCTTATAAAGCTGTGGCCAGTGCTATTTAATCCACCCAGTTCTGTGCATCTCATGGACACTAGCCTAGACCAGGTTCTACCATCGCCCTGCCTAGGGCCCTTCCCATGTCCTAGCAGCATCCTTGCTGCTGTTATTTTTGTTTTTTGAGACAGGGTCTCACTACATAGTTTAGGCTGGCCCTAAACTCACTATGTAGCCCAGGCTGGCCTCACGGTAATCCTCCGGGCTCAGCTTCCCAAGTGCTAGGATTATAGGTATGCACCATTGCGCCTGGCAGAATCACAGCTGCTACTAACCCTTCCCCAGACTCAGGGTGATCTCAGAATGAGGGGGTGCTGGGAACTACTGGAAATAGGAAAAGCAAGGATCTGCTTGAACCTCACCAAAGTGACTTCATACACAGCAGTTAACTAAAACTGACGGACTTCTTGCATTTGTGGACAGGGGTCTGAATGGGAAAATGCTACACCACACACACAATAACTTTGCCAAGGAGTTGGAATCTCAATCTAACCCTGCTTTCCCATCACCCCCCGGTCCACAAGAAACGCATCCGGCCAAGGAACAGGCAAAAGGGACTCTGTAATAGAACCCAAGTGAGAAACTGCATAAGTTTTCCAACAATAAATTCAAGTAAATGAGTAAGAGACATGAAGGAAACCTACCAATCATGAGAGAAGAGAGGCAACCTGTCTATTTTACTGTGTAGCTCCTAATGGATCCTGGGAATCTGAACACTGAGCCGGATACTTGAGGATGTTAGAATCATTGTTTGTCAAATATGGTAATGAGGTAGGAGAGTGGGGTGTGGCAAAAACTGGGTGGGAGAGTAGGTGTGACCTGTTAATTACAAAATCCCAAAGAGATGCCTTGCAAAATGACCTAGATTTGAAGTCAGCCTGAGGGGCGAGATCCCGACACCACTTCTCAGGACCCAAATGTAGAAATTCTTGCAGGTTTCTTCCAGATTTAGACACTATAAAATAAAGGAAGCCATGAGGAACCAGGACTCTCATATCTTTTCATGATAGCTTGTATCGTGTTTCTCAGACACGGCACCTATTTTCATTTTCTTTTTTCACTTTTTCTTTGGCCTAAACTCGCTCTGTGGAGCTAGTTCCTCTCTCAATCTCTATTTTGTATTTTAAACAAACTTTGTCACCACTTTTGGCTCATTTCATTCAATTCTTTGTTTGAGGTGAGAAGAACCTAGACTCTAACTCAAGAAGGAAAGGTGAGCAATCCAGAAACCTGGTAACATTAATTTGGAATATAACCACCCCATAACAGTAACAGTCCTACGGTTATGTTGTTTAATGGCATTCTTTCAGAAATACATAATAAAAAATGGACAGGAAAAAATATTCGATATTTGGGATTTGGTTTAAACTACTCCGGGCATTAGGGAGTCAGACAAAACAGGGTCATCTTCAGAGGACACCACGGAGGCTGCATGGAAAGGAACTTGAAGCTGCCACCTCAATAAATCTCCTCTGGCTAATTTGGTACATGTTTCAAATTTTCCATAATAAAGAGGATTGTATAGCGGCAGTTTGTTTGGAATCTCAAATATCCCTAATAAAGGAGGGAACAAAAGAACCAGGGTGGGAGGCAGAGGGCCTGGTCCAGGGTGAAGAATTTCAAACTATTCTTTAGTTGCTCAGGCATTCTATAAACGCTTGATTGCAGCTGCTTCTTTCAAAAACACTTGTGTGTGTGTGTGCGTGTGTGTGTGTGTGTGTGTGTGTGTGTGTGTGTGTGTGTGTGTGTTGGGGGATCAAACTCAGGGCCTTGTGCCTGCAGGGCAAGCACTCTAACCACTGAACTAAATCCCCAGCCCTCAAAAACACTTTTAACCAGTTTTCTATACTTACCTCACTCCCAGAAATGACAGAATACTGTGCAGCCAGTGACCAGAACCAGCCCATGCACTATCTGTGATTGTCTATGAAAGATAATTACAGAAGAGAAGTCAGAGTTCAGAAACTTTTCAAGTCATCTGTCACAGTGACCTCACGTCTCTGGAGTCTTACAAGATAGTTGGTTTCATTTTGTATAGCTTCTTCTTTATTATACCAACTTGTTTTCATTGAAATTTTAATCATCTCATCAGAGATTACAATTTCACAAAAGAACATCTAGTCCTTTTTACAAACAGTCTAGAAATGTTATGAACCAGACATTAATCCCCTGGAGATACCAAACTGGTTAGCGTAGGAGGACTGCCACAGAGCCCAGGACAAAACTTCCTGCCACTGTCTGCTGTATGGACTTCAGTACTTCCTATGAACACAGCACAGATAAGAGAGGGGGAGTTCTGCAAAGCCTGTTTGATTCACAGATCCACGTTTCTGCACAACCACACCAGTGCAAGACGAGCCACCTCCCACAAATGCCAGCACAGTCCAGGGTACACGCCAACTTTCACACGCATGCCCAGGGATGTTTCCCTTTCAATCTTCCAGACCATTTTGACTACAGAGGGCCTTAGGATCCTTAGGTTTTAAAGTGAGCTGCTTAAAAAATTGACTGCATTTTATGTCAACTGGAAATTACTCTATCGACAAAGTGTAGAAATAAATCATGAGCTAGGGCTATGATTTAAGACATCGACAGGCTCCCATGGCTCCTGGTTTCTAGAGTATGCCCTGAAAGTGGTCTCACTATTCTCACTGTGATAAACAGAAAAACGAAAACGTAAATATAAACTTATAAAAGAAACTCACACTAGTACGTAACATCACTTGTATCTGTCCTCCCTATTGGGGTTCTATGCTCAAGTTCTACTACTTTAGAAAAGAAAGTTGCTGGTGGTCCAGATCTTTGGGCTGCAGTCCCAACTCTGCAACCACTCAGGATTTAGCCTCTCCAGATCTCAGTTTCCCCATCTACAAAATGGAAACAAAACAAAATGGTTGTGTTTTTGTTTTTTGGTGAAGGCAAAAGTAGGAGCTAATATTACAGTCGAATGAATTAAAAATGCAAAGCTATCTCCCCAGAGCCCTATGAGGCTGACTCCATCACCTCATTTGCAGATGGAGCTTAGAGACAGCAACACTGGTACCTGCCTCCTCTGTGTTCTGGACATCCTGTGTAGCGCCAGTGTGGTAACAACAAATGAGAAAGTCAACACAAGTACCGAGGGGACCAGGACAGGCACCAGAGCCACGAACAGGACACACAGGTTATGGCCTCGTGGGATTTCATTCTATGAATGGAAAGAGTGCCATGAACACTAGGCTACCATTGTGGCCCGGGCCTGTGTCCTTTCCTGGGCCAGTCCCTCCTGTTGGAGAAGAGAGAAAGCGTGCAGTTCTGTGGCCATGCTGGGAACAGCAGGGTGTAAGCCCTGGCGATGGCGTCAGGGTCTCTGGCTCAAAGCAGGCATTGAAGTTGAGTCGGCCAAAGTCCATGCAGCTGGAGCAGCGCAGGGGCAGGCAGCTCAAGGGCCAGAGTACTCCATCCAACCTGCTCCTTCCCAGCCTCGCCTGCTGCAGAAGCCCTGGGTGGCAGCTGCTCCTTGCCAGAAACAGCTCCCTCTTCACAGACAATGAATCTACTGTTGACCAGCCATGGCCTTGATTAATATTTGCAAAAGAATGAGTGGAAAATTCCACCTGTGTAGGTGGAGGCTGGACCCAGGGACAAGTCAACAACCCTCACAGCACAGTCCTCTCCGGGATGAATCTGGTCGGGCAACAAATGTCTGAGTAAGCAGGACTATCATTACTCTCTGGTTCAAGGGAATTTTTCTATTTGTGTTACAGAGCTGTTAGGATATGCTGCTTTTATTTCCCTGCCTCCTCCACCCCCTATATCTACACAGCAATTATAAGCCCTTCAACTTCCTTTCCTGACCCCTATTTCTACTGAGACTCTTAACAGCTCTGCTAGAGAGGTAGAACTGATATAAGCCTCATGCTATGGATGGAAAGGGAAACTGAGGATCCAAGAGACCAAGATCCCCAGTGAAGGCCAACAGATAGTAAGTCACAGAGCCAGGCTCTCTGGAGGTCTGTATTCTTACCCTGGGGTGGCACAGAGCCTGTCCAGGGCTTGGTCAAGGGCCCCATGTACAGGGCAGTTATCCAGGCTCCAGTCAATGCCCTGACCTTCAACCGCCTGGGCCTGGAGGAAAAGGAGAAAGTTCAAACCAACTCTCCTAGGTGGATAGGCTAGGAACATATGTGTTAATTTGTTCATTCATTGAACCATTTTATGAGTGCCTACCTAAGCCCCCAACATGAAAGCACACTGCATGCTAAGTGGCTTTCAGAAGTCCAGATGTGTAGAATGTACAACTGGAAGGGTAAGGACAGAGAATTTCCAAAGGTCATTTTTTTTTTAATCAATCACCTCAATGCCACTACTTTGTCTCACTCACCTCATTTTATAGAAAAGGAAACTGAGGCTTTGAGAAGAACAGTGGCTTGCCAGCAGTCTGGGAGAGGAAGCCAAGCCCCCCAGACTGGAGTGGCCCTGACACCAGCTTGTTAAAACACAACCTTGTCGGTCTTATGCATCTAAGCACACTGTGTCCCTTCTAGCAGGTAACAAATTGGATACATGTTCGATCATCAAAGTCATCTCATGGAGGAAGCCCTGTGGCATGAGCTGGAGTGAAACCCCTGAGGAGCCAGGCAAGCACATGCTCTTTGCCCACCTGGAACTCCAGCTATGGCTGCAGGGTCCTCGTCACACCCTCTCCTTCCACCACCCACTTCACAGCCCGGTCTACAGAGAGCTGCGGGACCACCCCCATCCCAGAAGCCCCACGGGCCAGGGGAGTGTCATCTCTACGCCAATTGTCACAGCCCACCCAGGCTGTGTGTGAAGTCTGAAGTCTGCCCTGCACCCTTGCCCAAGGAATCTTCCCACCTACACTCTCACTCAACCATTCTTCTCTTTCACCCTTTAGCTTCTTATTTTGGAGGAGGAGTGAACCTCTGCTGCCCGTTTTCTTTCACCATCCCCTCACCCCACTCCAATTCTGAACCCACTTCCTCCTGTCCCATCTGCTCTTGCCAAGCCCAAGCCAAGCCACCCCTGGCCTTGTGGGAGGCCCCAAGAACTCTTGTCTCTTGTCTGGTTTTTCGGATGCAGCCCCTCCTTGCCTCTGTCCCTGCAATGTCTCCTCTCTTCTCCGTCACCCCACCAATGACTGACCCACAGATCTGTTTCCAAGCCCTGCATCTCCATTGTCCAAAGGCTGTGCACTCAGGACCCAGCTCACCACAGCAGGGCCTGCTCTGGCACACGCTGTTAAGGACAGCACAGATCGGACACTGGCCTGGGCCAGGGATCCAGCTGTTCACCAAGCGAATAAACGTTGGTGAACAGCTGCCACTTCACTGACCTCAGAGGGGTGGCCCCTACCTGTCCAGCACAGACGCCAGGTGGCTTTTCATAAGCTGAGGCCATCTAAACATCTACATGGTTCCTCAGCACCATGGGACAAAGTTCACGGTCTCTAGTTGGCAGATGAGGCAGTTTGCGCTTCTGCAGCAGGGCGGGCACTGTACCCTTGGATACCTCTCATCCTCAATCCAAGAGCACCTGTGGGTTGTTCACCTTTGCACCCAGGTTCCTGGCACCTGGCAGGTGTCTGCTGAACAGGAAGACCACTATTAGAGTTAGAAATGATCTCAGGCACCACGGGCTCAAGGTAACTCAGAGAGATTGAGCGAAGGATTCAGTGTGGCCAGGCACCAGGCAAGGGTGAGGCCACAACCTCACCTGACCTTGGGCAGGAATAGATCAGTCTTCTAGAAACCAACCCCATCCGTATGCAGGACAGAACCCCAGCTGACTTTGAGGCCAAGGACTGTGCCCCACTGCACACAGGCCAGCGCCCAACCCTTCACCTGAGCCTGCTGGGTGGGCCAGGGATGGCCCAAAGCACACTCTCTGCAAACAAAAGCTGCTTGACTTGGTATAACCGCTCACAGCTGACACAGCCACACAGTCTATATCCTGCTCCTGATGGCCCCCTCATGTGTCCAGCAGGGTGATTTTGGCCTAGGAGTCTGAGATCCTGAGTAGATCCCAACATTGCCCTTTGCCTAGAAGAAATTTGAAGCAGCAGGGCGCTAGTTTTCTGTGACTCCACTGTTAGCCCAGCTGCTTGTCAAACTTGCCACAATCCACTGTGTTTCAAACGGTGGTCTCTGGGCCACAAGCCCCTGAACTAAATAGGGGGTGAGAGGTGTTAAATACAGATCCTGGAGCCAGCTCAGCCCTGAAGTCCTAGTATTACAGACAGCCAAGTTAGATAGAAGTTATAGTCAGAGAAGGACCAGGCCCTCAAGGAAGTCAGCACAAAAAAATAAAGACATCAGAATTCTGGCTGGAGGCAAATCTGAAGAGAACTAGGCCTCCCCATGAAGGATCAATAACAAGGCCTCCCTAGAGATAAGCAGCAATTTGAGATTATACCGTAATTAGCACCATCTGGTCCAGTGGGACCAGATGGCCGTCAGGTGCATAGATGGATGACCAGGACATCCAGACCCATACTCCCTTCCCTTCCCCAGACTGCCTGTTCCTTCCAAGTACCCTTGCTATGCGACTCATTTCCCTATTGGATCAATATTAGCTAAATGGAAAAAAAATTAGCTAAACGACTACACCTGTAACCCTACAGGTTGTAGTCTGACCCACGTTGCATCCACGTTGTGACAAAGGGCCTCGGTGTCATCCACTTGGAACCCCCCTCCCCACCCCAGGAAATCCAGGACCCAATAATTCTCCTTATTTCCAATGAAACTCTCCTAACTTGCTTGGTTTCAAGAGCCTTCATTCCTCCAGGTTGCAACACCACGAACTCAGCACACCTGACATCTCAGAGGCAGGGAGTTACATTTCTCTATCGCTAATCTCATTTAGGTAGCAGCACTCTGAGATCCTGAGCGCAGGTGAAATCTGGGGACAGCAGTAATGAGATTTCAGCTTTTGGAGCCCCAAGCGTTACACTCAGACCTCATTTTTTGGGACATACACGTTTACCAGAAACCCCGAGGGGCCGGAAGTGGAGATTCCTATCACTACTTCTGCGTAACTAAGTTTCTGCTAAAAAGAAACTCCACCAAAGTCAGAGAGGTTTCCGTGACTGCGTCCCACCTTTTCTTTTCGGGTTTCAGCCTACGCGAAAAGTCTGCGGGGTCCCCCGACGCACCAAGCCCCTGGCCGGCGGGGGGCTCCCCAGGCCGGGTCGACGGGGTCTGGGGGGGGGGGTCCCTGCTACTCACCCTGGGCAGCTTGGCCCCGGTGTCAGGACAGGGACCGCCCGCTACCGCCAAGCAGGAGCGAGCGCGCGGCGCGCCAGCCCCCGCCTGGCTGCGCTTTAACCGGCGGCACCCGGGGACCGCGCGCTCTCGCGTCCGGAAGGGTCCGGCGGGCCGCCGGGCCGGGTCTGCTGGGAGACCAGGTCTCCGAGCCAGGCTGTCCGGCCGGGCTCGGGCGGGGCGGGACGGGGCGCGCTCCCGGGTCCTGGGTGCCGTCGCTGTCGCCGGAACTCTGTACACTCGTGGGTGCGGCGTTGGCGCTCGCCGCGGGCCGGCCTCTGCTTGCGAGGGGCGCTAGCCGTTCGAACCGATACGGGCCCACGAGCCCGGCAAGTGCGGGCGCTGCGCAGTTAGCTGCCCTCGGGAGGGGTCCGCTGGTCCGCCCCAGGCCGTGCGGCCAGCCCTCCACACCCCCACACCCGGCGGCACCGCGAGGGGCGGAGCCCGGAGCGCGCTGCCCCCGGAGGAGCGGAGATAAAAGCGCAGGCAGGAGCTGGCCTGAGCTCCGCGTGGCGGCGGGCGGTGGTCACAGCATGTCGCTTGTGCTGCTGAGCCTGGCTGCGCTGTGCAGGAGTGTCATGCCCGGAGAGCCGGTAAGCCCTCGCACCCTTGCCCCCAGGTGCATCCCTGGAGCCCCGACCCTGGCTGCCCCTGATCAGCCAGCCAACGCCTCTGCGAAAGCCCCTGCGGGTGGTTCCCTGGAGGGGACCTGTCAGCCTGCCCTGGGGCAGCCCGATGAGCCTCAGATCTCTGTCAGCCCACTGTTCCCAGCCTGGCCGGCACTGGGCCTCAGGCTGATTAATTTGGGGGCAAAGGAATCAAACAGGCTTGGTTGTAAAGGTAATCTGGGCTCTTTTTCTCTTTAATTTTGCGTGCTGGAGATGGAACCCAGCGCGGGTCGCGTGCATGATAGGCACTGAGGTGTACTCCAGTCCCCCGCTCTGAGCTCTTGATTCAGTCATCTATGGTCACTTAGCCGCCTATCCTCATCAGCAAAAAGAAGGGTAGCACCTAATTCACCCCGGTCTCCTAAGAACCACATGGCCTGCAAAGAGCCTCCCTGGGCAAGATGAGTAGGTGCTCATTATTGCTCGCCATCTGCCCACCTGTTGGGGTACAAGAACTGTTGCTCCATTACCACCTGCCTGCTTGTTTTGTTTGTTTCTTTTTTTTTTTTTCTTTTCTTTTCTTTCCTCCATGTTGATTCGTGAAGGAAGATTTCTTTTCTTCCCCACTACTTCGAATAATTAAAGGAATCTTGCGAGTCACTCAAGAGGAAGAAAACTCACCCCTAGCATAGCTCTAAAAACCAATCCCTGCACCCTAATCATAACACATAAAAGCATGGTGGTTATGGAAAGTCAACCCCATCTCCCCTCCTGATAGCTTCAGCTACTATCCCACTGAAAGAAGAATGCATTGCCTTTGTGGCAGTTGCTGCAAGGCCAACGGTTTGAACTCTTGTCAAGTGGAGAGCTGTTGCTTCTTCCTCAAACTTGTCTCACCCCCTTTGTCAAGAACTCAGCTTCTAATATGGTGGCTTGTTTAAAAATAATGTCTGATGATGCCTCTTCCAAGTTTACTTTCACAAAGACAAAGGGGTTACTGATGACGTCACCAAACCCCAGCTCACTCAAATCGTCAGAAGTCTTACCTTCTCTTTCACAGGGTGTTTGGAAATGTGGAGGCTTGGCGGGCTCACATTCCAAACTGGTGGATTTATTACACTGAGTTCTGCCTCTGAACTTACTGCTGCTTGAAAGTTAAATATTTCAGGTTTTCAGTGTCTTATTTTAAAACCAAAGTACTAGATATTTTTTTCTTATGGAAAGACTTGAGCAATTAACTTCAAAGAATTTAGTATCAGTCTTTCTTGATATTGCTGAACTATATTTCCTTTTTTATAAAGCTCTTTTTAAAAGGTGAGTTGATGAAACCACAGTATTTTCTAAGTAGCATTTTCTTATGGTTTTCTAAATAGCTCAGGTGAGTCCTGTGTTAGAGACTGTGTGAAAGAACCTGGGGAAGGTACCATGGTCTACATTTATTGCTTCCTTCTATTCATCATCTTAGCACGGCTGGTCCTTGACCTGGAGAAACTCAGTAAATACTCCAGACTGTCCAAAAACTGGCAGCTAAGCTTTCAAGTGTGAAGGGACCTCCTGATACTCCAATTCATCCCTGGCTTGTAGCAGGGAAGGCTGAGGCCTAGAGACCCACCTCTGGCCTGTAAGTGCGGGGATGGGGTGGTTGGAGATCAGGTATTTTGATGGCTAATCCATGGTCCATTATAGCTTAGAGTGGGGCAGATTAGTTTTCCCTAAGCTGTGAAACAGAACCAATTCATTTTTCTTTGAAAGTTTGTCATCTGTGTATGTGTTAGGATGACCCTCCCCAGATGCCAAAATGGCCGTTGCTGGTTAAGCCCCCTTCCCCCGTCTCTATGCCAGAATCTCCCGCCGAAACAATGGCCCCTCCCCCTGACTAGAGTCCCCAATTAGGTCCGTGGTGCCAATTTGCTCAGGGGCGTTACCCACCACCCAACCACCCCATACAGAAAGGACCAATCCTAAGCGTGCACTTTTCGAACCTCCAACGTCACGAAAGGGGGGGGCGGCTAAGGGATAAAAGGCCACTCTCACTCGAGTGAGGCGGGGAAGCTGTAACACCTTAATAAAGCTTTCTCCCACGGCGAGTGTCTTCAGCCTTTTCCCTTCCCCCTCCCGCCGCGTAAACCTAACAGTATGTATCTAAAAAAAATGGTGCTTTATCTAATTGGATAAAGACTTGTGACTTCTGGCTTCAACATGACACTTGGTTTCTTTCTTTTCTGCAGACTATTCAGTGTGGCTCTGAAACTGGTAGGTGCTTTAGGGAACCCACATTGAAAGCACAGTTGGACTTCAAGAGGCCCGAATCCAGTAGTGGGTCATCAGCGACCAGGCACAAGGGGAACCATTGCTTTGACTGATGCGGTTGAAGTTCTCAAGGCAGAACTCTGGGGAAATAAGGAGGTGTCTGAGGTGGCTGGCTTCTCAGCCAGTCGGGGGAGCACAGGCGGGGTGGGACTCACCACAAAGGTGGAAAGCGGTACTTGCCACTCTGCAGAGAGAGATGGAGTGCTGTGGGAAGGCGGTCACTTACACTTGGATCCAGGAAGCAGATGTTTTATAGAAGAATAGGTGCTTGAGATGTTAGCATTTCAAGAAAGGGTGGGTTTCTGTCTAACAAATGTGAATAGGGAGGGTGAGCTGGAAGACAACCAGTGGCAGCCACAAAGCCTAAGAGGTGGGGAAGTAGGGTAGTGTGGGTCAACAGACTGGAGGCATGGGGACGGCAGGACTGACCCTAACAAACATGTGAGATATATTAAATAACATGCGCACACATGCGTTTGCACACCTGGTTGATCCCAAATGTTCTGTGGTTTGCGGCCAAGGCTGAGAACATTTCTCTTAGTTCAGCCTCACCTGAGCTATAAACCAACCAGCACCCTGGAACACGTGGCCTGCCTTAGCAGGAAGATGTGACCCATTGTGAATGAGGGATGGATCGGTGTGGATCAGTTACAGGGATGGCCCCAGACTGGGCTGGAAGGGGAGTGTCATGGGAAGTCTTGCCTTTTCCCAGGGCCATCTCCAGAATGGATGGTCCAGCACCCTCTGACCCCAGGAGACTTGAGGGAACTCCGAGTGGAACTTGTTAAAACCAGTGCTGCAACAGAGGACTATTCAGTTTTGATGAACATAAGCTGGGTGCTCCGGGCAGATGGTAAGTTTGCCTCAGTCAAAGGCCTCAAGTGTCTACTGAACTAGAAGTGCTGTATGGCCCATTAACTGCACCTCTAGGCATGCTCAACAGAAATATATACATGCATGCACTGAAAGCCACACACTAGGATATTCACAGTAGCACAATTCATAACAGCCAAAGCACTAAATGCCTGACAGTATAATGGAATCACAAAACGGAATCCAGTACAGCAACAAGAATGAACAATCTACACACAATATGGATATCAAACATAAGGAGCTAGATTCTGGAGTTCATACATTTGTGTCTAAATGCATTCCTACATGATACATGCCCTGTTATCCCTTTACAAAAATGGCAAAATTAATCTGGTAGTTGGAAGTCAGGCTGGTGATCACTCTGGGCAGGGTGACTGAAAGAAAGAATGAGAGCTACTTCTGGGGGTTTCTTGACTTGCACTGGTTGCATGGGTGTGTAAATTCATTAAGTGGTACACTGCTAGTCTGTGTACTTTCCTGTGTGTTATACTTTGTGGAAAAAATAGGGCAGAGTCGATTCCCTCAATTTAGGAAAAGCACTGGTTTAGGTAAGTTGCTTTTCTGTTTCCCAAATAATATCATGAAAGCTCTGGCCTTTCCCCCAGATTATTCTGCAAGGCAGCTTGTGGCTTGTTATGATGAGCTATTCCTGGAATCCTAATGCCCTTGTTTGTGGTTTCCGTCTGCAAAATTCTGTAAAATTTGACCCAATCAAGAATCCATGAGTGCTAGGCACAGAGAGGTGAATTGGCTAGTCCATCAGCAGGGCGTTCAGGGGGTTGGGGAGGCAGATGCAGGCAGCATCAGTAAAAGCCCTGAAAAGAACTATGCTCTATGTGAATGGGGATGGAGCATGGAGGACCAGGAGAGGAGCCTTGTTGAGACTCTTGTGAGAGACTGCAATAAGGCTTTGGTCTCTTCCCTGGCAGAGGGAGCTCTGTTGGCTGTTAGAAGCTGAGGTACTCAGGTTGGGTTAAAGGAGTAAGACTTGGGAGAGGCAGGAACTGGAGGGAAAGGATTCGCCAGGAAGAATCAGCACGGCTAAAGAAGCAGTCAGCACAGGTATGGTTAGGTGATGACACTTTTGGGGGGGGTCTTTGTGGAGTCCCCAGAGAAGCTGGTTTCTCTTAGACACCCAGGATACTGCAGGTATGGCATGAGTGACAGGTATTCTGAGAAATTCAGGCTGACTGGTGAGGAAGATCTTAGGCTTTGGAATTTGAATTCGTATCTGCTGCAGTTGAGCTTTGTAAGCTTATGTGGAACTCCCCGAAGCTCCCTAACCTCACTTACCTCATCTGCACTGGGAATGACAGTGCCTCCCTTTTAGTGTGGTTGTGAATTTGAACTGAGATGAGGCATGCTAAAGTATCTCACGTAAAGTCAGCCACATAGTGCTAAGTAAACAACTGCCCTCTTGCCTATCTCTGCAGCCAGCATCCGCTTGTTGAAGGCCACCAAGATCTGTGTGACAGGCAAAAGCAACTTCCAGTGGTACAGCTGTGTGAGGTGCAATTACACAGAGGCCTTCCAGTGGCAGACCCGACCCACTGGTGGCAAAGTAAGTACTATTAGACATGTGGCTCTCACTGAAAACTGGGTCCTTTGGGGTGCATGGACCATATGCTGCACAAACAGGCTGGTGAGCAGCTGCGACACAGAGCAGGATGTGTAGGTTCAAATCCCAGCTGCTCTGCTCTGTGCTTTGGGCAAATCAGCATCCCTGGGCATCAGTGTCCCCATTAGGAAAGTGAGGGGAATGGAACTTAATTTTATATCCTAGCTCTAGAATTCATTTCTGATTCGGTGCAAATTGTGTGGAGGCCATTCCCCAAGTAGACAATGGCTAGAGACCTCAGGCTCAGGAGTAGGACAAGGAATGAAATTACAGGCAAAGAGGTCAACACAGAGTGGGGCTGTTGCTGCACCGTGCAGTGTGTTGGGAACTGAGGTGCCTTGCTTTGCCTTTCAGTGGACGTTTTCCTATGTAGGCTTTCCAGTGGCAGTGAGCACACTCTACTTCATTGGGGCCCATAATATCCCCAATGCAAATATGAATGAAGACAGCCCTACTTTGTCTGTGAACTTCACCTCACCAGGTAAACCACTCCCACTCTTTGGTTATTTTCTGTCTTGCTAGGATATCTGTTTTGGGGTATGTGCTTTGACCTCAGGAACCCTGGACAAAGGTCTCGGTTTCCTCATCTATAAAATGAACACAGTGGTAACAATTCCTTCCAGAGAAGAGAGGGTTAAATCAAATAAAACGTAGGCAAAGCACATTCCTGTGTGCCAGGCACTGTGCCGAGCACTTGACATGCATTATCTCTCGCAAGCCTGAGGGTAGGATAGCCCCATCTTATAGACGAAGAAACTGAAAGGTTAAGTCACCTGCCCTGGGTTGTACACAGTAAAGCTGACATTCAAACTCTGTTTTTTTTTCTGTGTCTCTGCTTTTGTTTCTTTGGTGCTGGGGATTGAACCTAGGGCCTCACACATGCTAGGCAAGTGCTCTACCCCTGTGCTACATCTCTAATACCTCTTTGGTCCTCCTTGATTAATGCACTTGGACATCCCAGAGTGTTTTTGGTGCTACACCACTTACACAGTAGTTTCTAGATTTCTTGATGAGACTAAACTTCATTTTTTCTTTTTTGAGTTACTGGGACTTGAACACATGGCCTCATCTGTGCTAGGCAAGCACTCTACCACTGAGCTACACCTTCGGCCTCACCCCTCTCATTTCGTTTTTATATAGACCTTTTTAGTTTTTTAATTTTGTAGTAATTTGAACTTTAGAGAAAGATTACAAAGACCCTATAAAGAGTTTTCATCTCTCACTAATTTCTCTGATTGTTACCATCAGACAATATCAGTGTACATTTGTCAAAACTAAGAAATCAACATTGGTTCATGACTACTAACTTCAGATTTTGTTTGGATTTTACTTGCTTTTTTTTTTTTAATTAATATCTTCTTTCTTCTCCAGTTACATTTAGTCCCTTGTTTCCTTAGTCTCGTCTGTTAACAGTTTCTTAGTCTTTGTTTTTCATGACCTTGAGAGTCTTGAGTTCAACCAGGCATCCTGTAGAATGACCCCCGTTTGGGTTTATCTCATTAGACCTGGGATGTAGGTTTGGGGGAAGAATCCTGCAGAGATATGTCCTCCTGCACAGATGTTTTGCATCCTCTCAGGCGTGTGATATCACTGGTGAGATGTGCCTTCATCACTTGGTCAGCGTGGTGCCCGCTAGGCCTCTGTGTAGGTTAAGCCTCATGTAAGGGATAGAATCTATATACGTTACCAGACTTCAGTTTTAAAGGATGATGGGTTTTCGAGTGTTCTCTTGGTAATCACTGATTCTGTTTTGATGAAGGTAGTACATAGACTCTGGTTACCATTTCATGGCAGATGGTTTTGTTTAACAGTAAA